>JAQSVH010208065.1:0-15235 GCA_029448705.1 Adansonia digitata
TTCTTGTTTCGATGAACTTTCTTTGAAGATATAAACGTTGGGAGAGAATGTGGAAGTTAAAATTAATAAAAGTAACGTATTTTGGTAACAAATAATTTCAGGGTATTTTTAAAGAATTAGTTAATTCTTTTATAATTATATTCTTTATTAAATAAAATAATTGATAATTTTTTATCACGTTTAATTCATTAAAAGAAGATATTGTTATATGTACTAATTGATAAACTTTGACTTGTCCATAATTTGAAAAATACGAGGATGCGAAAGTGAATTGCCCTTCTTGGCTTATGGATGTTTACACTCGTCACCAATTTACAGCACGCTGTATATTTCAGTGCAAGTGAATTTACTGACAAAGAATAAAGGATTTATAAAAGTTGAATCTTTTCCATAACCTACTTTGAGTTTTGGTTCCGTGTTGTTAAATTGAATTAGCTTCGTGCAATTGTCACAGGACCATTACTCATGCTTAATAAGATCTGTAGCGCATTCGCTTATATGCTTAAAGACCTTTCTTTTCTTATCCGATGTGGGATTAATATACCCTACCTACTTTTATAGAACACTCAACGTGACATTCTCCCCTATCCAATCTCGTGACGCACCCGTCATGGGCTTCTCCAGCATTTTTACCTATCCCAACCGTTGAGGCGCTCGACGTGAGATCGGATGATCAAAGATTGGCTCTGATACCGCTTGTCACGAAGTCATTACCTTCTCAAAAGATATGTCTAATAGGATATGCAGCGCACCCGCTTATATGTCCAAAGACCTTCCCTTTCTTATTGTATGTGAAATTAATACACCCTACCTATTTTAGAGTGCTACACAATTACATTGAGTGAATGATTGTTTTTTGCCTAGCCCCTACTTTAGTGGGATCGTGCGTGTTTGACTGTCTGAACTTGTAGATTTTACCCTATTTCTTGGGTTCGTGATCAACCGTATTCACCATCATCTTCGAAAACTTTTTGGTTAGAGGAGTAGCGTGGGATCTTCAAAAGAAGTCCGACGTCTTCACAAAGAGAGAATGCAGCTTAAAGAGAAGGATGACAAAGCTTCCATGGAGATGAAATTTCAAGTCCACAGAATTGAAGAAGCCAAAGTTGGAATCTGAAGAGAAAGACAGAAAGATTGAAACTGCTGAAGCACATGTTGCTTCCCTTCAGAAACAATCTGCAGATTTACAACGCAAGTACGATCGATTATTAGAAGATAACCAAAGCCTTCAAAATTAATATCTAGGATACAAGTTGAGTAAATTTTGAAAAACTCAAAGAAATCCGTGGTTTGGGTACTGATCCATGTTTCCTAAGGAGATAAATGGGGTCTCTGAAGAGGGAGAAAGTAGCTTTGCCCGCACACAGTTGAAAATTTTTTAATTTTATTGAATCTAGAATTGATTAGTTTGCTCATCCTTGTATGTTTTGTAATAGCTGAAATCAAAGGAACATAATTACATCATAAGCCACGCAGTTATACACGACATGCCAACAAAGAGGAGATTTTTGCAATTAGCAATTAGCAGAAGTTACAACTTTCTCTTCCTATACAAAGGGGAAAAAGGTAAAACGGAACCATATATTCACTTGGCTCGTAACACCAGTTGCAGCACTTTGGATATATAAAGAAGGAGGCTTCACATTATATACAACACATGATTCGAGCTCAAAAATCTCCCTTTACAATTCATTTAGATTGTTGAAAGCATCCAGAAATATTAGTTAAGACAATGCAGAATATATATTGGTTTAAAGTTTCTAACCGAAGCAACTTCAAGGGAATAAAGTAACTCCTACCGACTCGCAGTCTAACAATACTCCATCCTTTAATGGAATCATAAACTAACTCTGCTTGATTCATCAACCAAGACAAGCATCAAACACAATGTACAGCAAATTCAAAGTAGAAAACTATGAATCCATGTGAGGGTTGGTTTGAAGTTACCATTGGCATGCCTAATGCTTTCAGATCCTCATCAGTCACGTTTACAAGAGCTGTCATATCAACCTGCAGAAGGATGTTTATTTCTTATAGCGGACGCAGAAATTTTCTTTAATTCGCGTAATGGTTTAAAACAGGAAAAGGGGGCAAATTAACAATACACAGAAGAAAGCATAAAACTACAAACTTCCTCTGCTTGAAAAGCAATTGCATATTTTCAAAACCCAAAGACAGTAAGAAGCCCTCCACTGATGTATCAGCCTGCATAAAAAACCACATCGTTTAGAGACTAAAAAGTTACTACAATAATGCACACTGGCAAGAAAATATGATGGGGGAATGGCTCTTAGATTGCAGCTTCAGCAGCTAACATATGCAGGTCAACTTTTCTCAGTTCACGTCACCATGCAATGTAAACCAATGTAAAAAGCCCTAGCAATGTGCATGCTGTACCATGCAGCTTATTGAAACCCACACCCACATCTACCAGGAGGAAAACAGAGAAGACAAAACAAAGCTTTGCTTCTAATATGTCATGTCAGATATTATGATATAATGCAAACAAAAATGCTAGTCATTCGTTTGTCTTGTGTGAAGTGGGAGAAAAAAGGGAGCCAGGGAGAGGGTGTCCCTAACAGCTTAAAATGGTGAGGGAAGATAATAAAAGGGAAAAAAAAGCAAAAGTTCTATGCCTTTTGCTGTGCCTTCTTCCTTGTTGCTGCAGTTGCAGCCCTTTCCGGCTCTGGTTCAGGAGTTTCAACTACTACACTTTTCCGGGCTGGTTTGGCAAATTCCATTTTTCGTTTTGGTGGATCAGCATTTATTGGCTGTGAATTCATTGTTCCAGACAATTTTTCACAAAGATCATGCACACTTAAGAGAGTTCCCCTTACACTTTGGGACAATTGTTGGAGACTTTTCCTCTAAAGCTTCAAACAAAGATCCCAGGCATCAAATTTGCGATCTTCACAAGCCATTAACACACAGTCAAAGCCAAATAGAGTTGATTTAGTTGCATTGAACTATAGCATCAATACTTTCGTTGCATGTGATTGTGCCAAGCAATCCATACTTGAAACTTGAGGTGCTTCGTTTTGGTAAAGATAATGTTCCCACTTGTCATCTTGCATCTGCCAGCAAAACATATGGCATGGAAGATGCCCACAGATCAGGACCATTAAGGCACAAAGTGCAAATAAACCAAAATAAACTTCTTTCCGTTGGGCAGAAATAAGGGGTCATAAACAAATTTCAACCGACGCCAGGTCATAAACTCAAACCACAAATGCCTAAGTTCATAAGCAACAAGCACGCATAAGAAAATTGTGGAGGGTCAAAAGAATGAAGTTGATTAAAAAATTAAAATCACATCAGTATACTGGCTTGCACCTTCCTCCCCCTCTTTTTTTATTTTTTTTTTGGGTTTTTGGTGGAGATGAGTAGAGTGCCAATTGCGCAGCAAACGGCAAATACTAAATACTCCGTACTAAAAACAATAAGTCATAATTAGCAGTGCAAACAACATACTTTGGAAACTAAACTTTCATAGGCCCCTTCTTTCTATGCATTATACTTGATTTTACCGATTTAAATAGAACCATGTTTTTTTTTTTAATTTACTCAAATGATCTTTAGCTCCAATGCGCTCATGATCTCTGTCTCAACTCATTCGCAGAAAATTAAACTCAAATATTCAATGTAAAGCCAGCAGCAAAAGTTGATTAATTGTCCAAAAATATCAATACAATAGGCAAACAGTTTTTTTGGCCAAGCACAATGGCAAAAAAGATTAAATATCTACATTACGGTAAAGTAAATAAGTGAAAAGGAAAATTCCTATTAAGGCATATGAACCCAGTCTTATTTTTTTTTTTCCAATTATCCTCTGCAAACACAAAAACGAAAAATCAGACAACAAACCTCTTGCCAGAGATTTGAAGCCACGGAATAGAGTTTCCGGAGAAGTTGCCATTGAGTCTCTCCTTTACCGGCCTTTTGCCAGCATCCGCCACTCGATCAACATACATCTTTAGCCGCCAATCAAAAAACCCTAATTCTAACCCTACTCTTTATAAATCACGAAGGGAAAAAAAAAAAAAAGCCGAAGACGAAGAAAGATTGTTTCTCAATTCTCACTCCCTCCGGTATATATATTGTTTGGGAATTTTTAGTTCCTTTAAATAACCGGCGAGCATGTAGAGGCAAAAGCGCGTCGTTTTATCAGCCCAAGGAGGAAAAAAAATGCGGAATCCCAGGTGCCCAAAAATCCCCGAGTTGTTGCCCGTGGTTGCAATGCACAAACTCAAATTATTATTATTTTTTTAGTTTATTTTTTAAGGCCATGAAATTTTTTAGATTTTTTTTAAATATATCTTTTACCTAAAAAAATTATCTCTTTATCTTTTTTTTTATTTATTATTTTTAAAATAAAATAATTTAAAAAAAAATACTCATAGTGTGATAAATTCTGGTGTTTAATATTCCCATAGCTTAATTTCGTGTATGTATACAAGTTCCCCACCACCCCTTTATTTTGTTTGTTGGTTATTAATCTCCAATGCAAACTAGCCTTCCAAGAATTTGACTTAATAAAAGAGTCTCAAACAGCATAATCTTGTAACTATCTTAAAAAAAACAATTTTTTTTTCTTTTACAAGAGTCGATCATGAAAAAAAAAATTATGCAACGTAGATTGTAAGTTTTATATCATCACCCAGCTTCCATGTCTGAAATTGATGCATTGATGGAACGACTTTCTTGCACAGCTCTAGACAATGATATTTCAATCGATGTTTGATGAGTGGAAAATGTGTTTCGTTTAGGAGCTGGAAGTGGCAGTGTTTCGTTTGAAAGCATTGAAATGACGTCGGAAATGTTTGGTCTGTCAATTGCAGACTTGCACGCATAAAAGACCCAATTGGGTGCATTTCAATGCTTGAGTTCTACCATTTTCGTCACCTATTATTATGGAGTCAAGCAGCTCAAAGCTTCCTTCTCGTTGCCAAAGCTTCCAAGCCTGCAAGTTTGAAACCACCCACTTCACTAATGGGTTAGCTTTAAAGATCAAAATCTTTATTAAGAACAATGACAAAAATGATTTGAGATTCGGGGGACACTGACATATCCAACTAACTTCATGGGTCGATCATGATGAAAAATTTTATTGTTCTTTTGGCCACTGATAAGCTCCAATAACAAGACTCCAAAACCATAAACATCCAACTTCTCAAAGAAATTTCCTTCCATAGCATACTCAGGTGACATATAACCACTGCAATTGCGAAATTAAAACTGTTATAGATCTCTGAAAACAAATGAAAAATAAAGGTTAAGTATGTAATTAGCGTTACTTACTATGTGCCAACAACTCGGTTCGTATTTGCTTCAGATTCATTTCGCCCGAAAATTCTTGCCATGCCGAATATCAAAAATCTTCGGATTCATATCACCATCGAGCAAAATATTACTTGCTTTTAAATCTCGGTGAATGATTCATAATCTAGAGTGTCTACGAAGATAAAGAAGTCCTTGAGCAATTCCCTCATTGATGCTAAACCGGATCTTTCAGTTCAGTAGCTTTCTTTTAGTTGGATCTGCAAATGTTGTACATACAGTTCAACTTTGTTTTGTCCTTCAATTCCTATTTGATTGAATCAAAGATAAAGCAATGGAAAAAAGATTGTGTGGGAAGTATTTGCAAACCGAAAAGGAAGAAATCCGAGCTTCTGTTGGGCATGTATTCATAGACCAACATCTTTTCGCCTTCTTTAACACAACAACCCGAAAGTCTAACAAGATTCATATGCTGAAGTTTGGAAATGAGAATGAGTTCGTTCTTAAATTCAACAAGTCCTTGTCCCGAACTCCTCGACAGCCTCTTCACTGATATTTCTTGGCCATCAGGTAATTTTCCCTGATAAAAATTGCATAAATAGTAAAGTAGTTAAGTCTCGAATGTCGATCAGAATATTATTTAAACTTTAAATTTTCGATAGTCCTTTTCTTAGGATTTTACCTTGTATATAGGGCCAAAGCCTCCCTCTCCAAGCTTGTTTTCGGATGAAAAGTCATTGGTGGCAGCCATTTTTGAAGCAAAAGTGAAGACCTTCAAATCATGACCTTTCCTCCCATCATTGCCAATCTCATTTGAAGCGGTTAATTCGAGTAATATATCTTCTTCCTCCCATTCTTTATGTTCTGTTTAAATTAATTAGATGCATGGTTAGGCTCCATTGATGTATCAACATTCAGATTGTCCCTATCCAACAGCTGGGCTAGTAGGTTAGGTCATACAGATCAGGCTTTGAGAATGTGTTTTTTGTGTAATTTGTCCCTTGTAGGACAGATTTTGAATAAATTTTTTTTTTATTTCAGTTAGGCTTAGTTTTAATTATTATTTAATAATAATAAATATTTTTATTTAAATTAATTACAAAATAAATATTAAAATAAAATTTTAATATTTTGAGCTTTTAAATTTGATCAGATTTAAATTTAGATGAGAAAAATAAAATATATTCGATCCAATCGTAATTGCCTTAACTCTGAGAGGAAAATGGGAAGAATTTACCTTGGAGTTTCTTCCTGCTAAGATAAAACAAGAAGCCCAATGCAAGTATAATCAGCACAGATGCAAATGCAACGGTGATCCAGATCCATCAATTGTTTTCTAAATAAAAGGAACACTCAGAACAAATAAAGACAAAAAATTGCAACCAGCTCAAGTAAGATAAAATTTGGTTTTTCACTTGTGAAGGATCGACTTAGCATTGCCATTTACTGGTTCTGGTTCAGATTGTTCATCTTCTGCCAGTATCGAACTTAACAGATAAACAATTCGGTCACCTTCAGTTACCGAAAAGTTCATATCCTTGCTCCACAACTCGCACCCAGTTCCATTTGCATGAAAAGCAGCATAGGCGACGCAAGAACATGTGTTCCAACATTGAGCCGAGCAGTCTCCTAAACCAATGCTTAAATTCCATTCAGATAACAATGGAAGTCCCCTAGGCAAACCTCTTCGCCGCTCGGGCGCATCTGTTTCACTTTTGCATGCAGGTTCTTGGAGTTGACAGCTGGGGTGCCTGTAGCATGCTGCAGTGGACAAAAAGGATGGTTTAGCGGTATCATAAATCGCCCTTTCATGGTTCAAACGCCATCTTGAAATAGCCCCATCTAGAACAGAGTAGATGAAGTAGCTCTCTTTCTAGTTAGAAACACGGCTAAAATTGTAGTTGTTCTGAGAAACTGTAAATGGAGACGTCAACCATTCAATGTTTTCAAAGCTACGATCATTCATGTTCAAGGCCACGCTTGTCGAATAGACCTCGCCTCGTGGTCTTGCGATTAGTTGCTCCACGCCATTGTCGTTGCGACCCCACTTAAGAGAAAAAGCTCCAGGAGTAACAACTTCAGTTATGGAAGACGTAAGTACCCATCTTTGACCAGTTCGTGAGTTCACGCCGAGCTTCATCCCGGACAGCAACGTGTCTGCAGGGAAATCAAAGCTTTCCCACAGGACTAGCCTCGTGGAACCATCGGCATTCAATTCTGTCAATACGAAATTTCCATCGTTTTGTAAGGTAGCCGATGAGTTTCTCGAAGCTGAATCTGGATTCAAAACGATCGGACTCCCACGGGCGTGCATGATCTTCGATAAGCCATCAGCATCCATTGTGGTCCCCGCTGTTACCATAAACAGGAGTGGTTCGGTTAGCCACCCACCCCCTTGTGCCGTCTTCATCGTACCATGGTCGCAAATAACGGGAATCATTGTTGCTGGAGTCGATGACGTTAGAAAATTAAGGAAAGAAGTAAGAAAAGAAAATGCAATTATTAAATTAAAATGGTTTTCACGTGTAAAATATTTTTTTAAGGTTTTAATACGCTTCCAAGACATAATAAAATTCTCAACTTCCGAGTAAAATAATTAAAATAACTAAATAGAAAAGTTCTTTATGTAGATAACAAATAGATGTATCTTTTAATGAGATACACTTTTATAAAAATTATATTGTTTTATAATAACTTTATATTATTATAATAATACAATTTTATAATAATATTATAAACCCACGCCCTACTAAATTATCACATTCATAAACCAACATAACATTTATAAATTGTATTGACGACATTAATCTACCATGCACTAAGCAGTGCATAACAAAACTATCAAAATTCTATTTATAATTTTTTATATACTTTTCTATCTTTTCTCTTCCAAATGAGAGGGCTATTTATAGGCAAAGAAATGTCTCTTCATATAAATATAATTTCTTTAAATATATGTCTATTTTCATAGTCATACCAATTGGTAAATAACCAAGACATCACTCTTGATTAAATAACTAAAAGATATTATTTTATGATTATTGAAGACATTACCTTTCATTATTTTGAAAATATTCCAACAATCTTCCACCATTTTCAAAATAATCTAAATTTTGAAAATTTTGAAAATCTATTTCATGAATGAAAGTATCTTATGATTGAACCTTCACTTAGTGAAAACATGCTAAAGTAAAACCGAAATTGTAGGGTAGATTATACTTTAAACCAGCTATTCCATTTGGTTAATGGAGCATATCTCACACAAAGATTTTAATATCAGTCAATGCATATTATCCAAGGACATTATCATGGCCATTTGTCTATGTCCTCTTTCTATGAATACTGTTAGAGCCAAGCCCTTAAGCTCCTAGAAGCAGTCACACTTCACACTCACATAAATAGATCTCATTGAGAGTATTCTCGTAACTATAATACTCTAACATATTATGTTATGGGTCTATTAAGAGCATATTTACTCATCCTTCCTTTATCATTACAGGTATCTAGCACTTTACCTGGGATGTTATATTATATAATATCATGGGTACTTCATCTCATTGAACTCAAGACTTGACATTTTTCTAAGTGTTGAATCGAGTTTCCATCATGAGTGATTTAATATCTGAGTGACTTAATATTATTATAAATAGAACTCTCTCATTTGGATGATATAGATAGGAAACTATATAGAAAATTACAAATAGAATTTTGATAGTTTTGCTATACACTGCTTAGTGCATAGTAAAATAATGTCGTCAATGCAAAACACTGTCAATCGTAAAGCTTCATTGTATCGTCGAGATTTATACGCCAGTAACCCTTTTGCATACCTTATTAATAGTGGAGGCAAATAAAATCTTAAAGAAAATAACATTACTACAGACCTTTAAACTTTCTTTAATTTTTTATGTTTTTTGATTCTCACATATTAATAAATAAAACGATCAAAACCCAACCTGAATCTCCCATTAGCCGAAACAAGGGAGTCAGTGAACCGGATGGATTAACCAGGTCTAATGGTGTCAGTCAGTGCATGCCTTCCCAGCCATGAAGATGAGAGGATGAGCAAGAAAAACGCATTGCAAAACCCTCCGGCTTTCATAATCATTGCACTAAAATCTTTTAACAACCCTGAAATCGTAAGAAAAACATATATGTGACTCATGATGTTAATTTGCGAATGAGATTATATAATTGTCAGAAAAAAAAAAAAACAAAAAAACTATTTGTCACATTTGAATTTGACTGGTTTTTTTTTACTAAAGCTAATTACTTGCACGTAATTATCTTTCCCTTGCCTTTTTGCCATTTGAATTGACTTTTGCGTCTGGAACAGTACACAAAGCTGTGTATACCGTGAAAAAATTGGAAAAATCATATATCGATTCAACCGTACTGTTGCATGATTAGATTTTCAGAATTTCCATCTGTACACGCACCCTGCCCTTTTGGTTTGACTTGAACTAAGATGCACGCTAAAAATTTGAAAAAATGTATACATAAGAGGATTTGAACGGCACAAAATCAGAAGTTGAAGTTTGAAAGGTATAATTTAAAAAATTTAAAGTTTAAATCTTAATATTTATAATTTTTTTATTTTTAAATTAGAAGTATTTATGTATTAGATTAGATTAAAATTTTTAATTTTTTTACTTAAACCAGAATCGAACCAGATTGATCGAAAAGCTTGTATCACTATTTATAAAAATAAAACAATAAAAAATATTTTATATCAATATTATATATTTTTATAATCAATTTTAAATAAAAATATTTTTTATTATTAAATTATAATTCAAATAAGATCAAACCAAATTTAAAAAATCATGTCTAATACTCGACATACTAAATCATTCCAGAAAGTTAATAGAAAAAACAGATTAAATACTTGTCTCCAAACTCTACAGATTGTTTGATTTCCAATTTTGTCATAAAATTTTAATTCTAAGAAGTGAGAAGATTAAAAGAAGTACAAATCGAATTTGCCAAACCGAGTGAATTATGCAAACCTTGATCAGGTCTAATTTTAAATACAAGAATATTTTGTTTGATTTCCAACTGTTCCAGTACTCACAAATAGCATTATAAAATTAATATATATATATATATTAGTAACATTTATTTTATGAAAATACCTTCTTCTTTTTTTAATGTTACATGTTTACATACAATTTCTGTGTTTTTATTGCCCTCCCCATCCCATCACCTCTATTCTTTAATTGTTCTGCAACTTTAAGTTAAATCCATCACTCACTCACCGGCCATCAACTAATCTCCTTCTCGTAATCTGCTATTTGATGAAGGCATTCCGGAGGAGGAACGGGATGTCGAGGCCTATCAGAACAATAATCATAGTTCATGTAATTTTTCCTTACATTTTCCAGTTCTCTTTGTTGTTTCGGGTCTAATGTCCAATACTTCTCTGAATTCCACCAATACTTGGAAGAGAAACATTCTTGATCGATACTATTATTACTGTTTGGGGCCTGATTTGATTTTGTTGGGCAACCAGTTATACCAAATCCTTGGAAATGAGCTTTGAAAGGTGCCATGCTCCAATTAGTCTTAGTTTTGCCTCCATCGGTTGCCCAGCTCTCTCCATCCCACAGGCTTGCTTCTACATTCATTGGCTTTGATGGGTACCCAACTCCTATGTCTTTGTTGTTCTTGAACACCCTGATTGGGATCTCATCCACATAGAATCTACAAAAACAATTTTAATTCCAAACTATGATAATTGATATGTAAATACATATAGATAGATGGATAGATCTCTGGTGTTCATTTACATAATATATACATATGATTCAATATGTGTAAGGGCTATGTTATCCTGATTCTTTATTTTTTTGGTGGGGGAAAGATGAAGTTCGTACACAATTTGCTTTTGGTTCCAAAGAATTTGATAATTGTGGAAGCCAACGGTAGGAACAAACCATAGAAGAATCCTTTGCTCTCTATTCCCAAAACCATTGGCGAACACATTGGTTTGCAAGACAATAGGTTTGCCTTCTCTATTACCCAGGAACTCAAAATCGAGCTCGTCATGCTTGTTGCCATTTGAGGTTAACTGTCATAATTAATTATTGGCAAATAAAGAAAAAAAAATGGAAATGAAATGAATATATTCTAGTAAAAATTGAAGGATAATAATATTTTATTTTTGTTTTACGTAAAAGGCAGTAACAACTCCAGCAGAATCTTTATTAGGCAGCTTTATCCTCAAATGAAAAAACCCAGTTCCATAACTCAGCTTCGACCCGAACCCAGCTCCTGTAATTCATAACATATTTTCTTCAATTACAAAAGTGATAAAAAAATTAATGAAAAAAATTAAATAGTTGGAAATCCAAATTATACAAACTTTTTCATTGCAAAGGAGTTGATATATAATTGCAATGAATTTTCTCCTTTTATATATATATATATATATATATGATTCTACTATATTTTAAACGTGGACGTCTCTATATTCCACCATATCTCGACGTTTAAGTTCCGTTTAATAAAACATGAATAAAACAAACGATAAATAAATGACAAAATTATGATAAAAACATGTGGTCAAAGTGAAATACAAATGACTGTTTTTGCTTAAATTTAATTAAAAAAAAAAAAGCAAGCAAAAATGGTAATGAGAAGAAGGTAATAAGAACCCGAAGAGAGATCCATAGAGAGCTGAATTTCTGTTCCTTGATTTAAAGACAAAACATGGTCATTTCCCCATGTAATTTCATAGTTTTCATCAAATCTAGCAATTTTGTCAGCAGCGGTACTACTTTTTGCAAACACCTTGAAGAAGCCGAGATGGAAAAATAATAATATTGAGAGCAAAGCTAACAGCTGGGAAAAGTATTGTATTTCCATTATCTTTTGGTAACGATTAGTTGCATCATTGGTGAGTTGTTTATATAGAATGTTTTTGATCTGCCACCTTCCTAACTATGAGCTAATCCTTGAAAATAAAAATAAAAATCAAATTATTTAAAAAGAGTATGAGCTCATATCACCTTTTTGATCAGACTTGCCTACACGCTATTGACTTGTTTCGGTTGGTATCCTCATAACAAACCTTTTAGTTATGATTGCGTTATAGCTAGCTAGCCTACCACTGCTGGGAACTCGGAAGCATATTCAGACTCCAAATGATTGGACGACTAACACACATTAATGTCTCTTTTCTTTTCTTTTTTTTTTTTTCCCCTCTTTTTCTCTTAAATTGAAAGTACTAAAAAATCCCAAAGTTGGAATCCTAAAATTGAAAGGATCGTATATCAATACTCATGATAAAAACTAGTGATGTTCAAATTTGAGATAGAAGTTAAGTATAGGTATGAAGAATTATATCATGTTAAATATGCATACGTTTAATTTAAAAAAATTATATATTTAAAAAATTATACTATAATACATATGCATGTGATCAATATATACTTTAATTAATAATAATAATTTAAATCAAATTGATTTTATATGAATTATTAAATATTTTATTCAAACTTCACCCAGTTTAGATTCCACTTGCCCAGTTGATTGATCGCTTGACTCATGGTAGGCTAACTGAACCAATAAGCATATAAAATAATCTCGATCAAGAGTGGCATTGGCTGGCAATTTTGGCATATACGGGAGGTGCTCCCTCTTACATTGGAACAGCAAGGCAGCGAGAAAATAATGTAACAAACACGGTTTTCTGCGTCTTCCGGAAAAGAAGAGGGGAGAGATACTGAAGGACAATATTAAGCAGTAAATAAATAAAGCATTCAATGAACAATTTAATTTTTATTTATTTATGTTTGTTTATCAAATTAAATAAACGTATATGAATAAGATATTCGATTTATTTATATTTAAGAATAAACTTATTTATGAATGATTTAAAGTTTGTTTAATAAATAGTTTAAAGTTCTTTTGAAACTCGTTTATTGTTTGATTATAATATAGTTAATATTATTATTATTATTTGCGTTTTATTTATAATATATTTAATAATATATATTTTATTATTTTATATTTAAAACTAATAAACATATTTCTTTAGAATTATTTGTTTATGGTCCATGAACATATTTTTAGTTATTCATTAACAAATTCAACCGTATATTCATGAACATATTCGTTTAAAGAATAAGTTAATTAAATTTAGATGAACAAATATTAACTTACCTAATTTTAAACGAACCAAATATAAATATAATTTTAAAATTTTTAACGAATACAAACCGAATATGAACGTGCTAAAAAAAAATAATCAAAGACGAACAAAAATCTATTCATTGAAGCTCAATTCATTTACCGCCCAAACAAACAATCATTAAACTTCAGTTTGCAATGCAATGCAGTGCAGTGCAGTGCAAGAAAGAATAACTTCAATCTCCGCACTTTATTAATGTGCTCTTTTAATTTTTGGTGGTCTAACTAACTAACTAACTAACTAACTATATATATATATATATGTTTTTTATAAAATTTTAATTTGTGCATAAGGAACAACTTATAAAAAAAGCTTTTAGAATCAATTTTCTTAACGAAACTTCTTTCATTAGACCCAGCAATTTTTGCATGATATAATATATATATATATATTAGTGTGATGGAATGCAATGCAATGGACCGATTCAGTAAAACTACATGAGATGCAGAACGTTGAAGAAGATTTTCCTTGCACTGCATCGGTATGTCACATGACACATGTTAAATGATGTTTTATATATATATATATCTTTCAAGAATTTTGATAAGATTGTCCCAGTCAAAAGCAATCGTTGGCGAAAACATAATTACTAAATTTTGAAATTCTTGTAATTTAAAACTTAATCAATTAGTTTACATTACTGGATATTTTATATAGATTAAAGTTCAATCTTCACGTTTTATACCCTTCCTGAATTTATTACGTAATATGTTATTTTGTTGCAAGCTCCCATATAAAAGAAAATTGTCCAAATGAGATTATCTTTTGATTTTTGCTTGTTTAAGTTTAAAATATTTTATAATCTTGTATCCATTTATGAATTTGTTGAGTTATAAACTGTTAATACGTGAAGAATAGAAAAGATGAGAAATTGACGAAGACTTCAAGGCATATAGCAATGTCACTTTCTTTAAGATTTTATTCGCCTCCACTATTAATTAGATATGTAAAAAAGTTACCAATATATAAACCTCGAGGATATAATAAAGCCTTATGATTGAAACGTTTTGCATTGATAACATCAATTTACTATAACAAAACTATCAAAATTTTATTTATAACTTTCTATATAATTTTTTATCTATGTCTTCTAAATGTGAGATGTTTTATTTATAGGTAAAAAAATACTTCTTTATCTGGATATAACTTTTTCAAATAATATCTTTTTAGATAATCACACTACTTGATAAATAATCAAAAGACATTAATTTTAATTAAATAATTAAACAATATTACTTTATAATTATTAAAAATATAATTTTTTATTATTTTAAAAATATTTCAATATAAACTTCTCTGCAATGATTTTGATTACTGATTATATTATTTCGTCAGTGCAATATTATTTTTTTAAAACATTATATTTTTCGGAAAAAAAAAAAAAAAGAAACATCATAGCTGCGCTCAAGAATTGGGCGCAACGTGTGCGCCCACTCTAGGCGCTGCATATGCGCCCTAAATATCAGGGCGCAGCTAATGCTGCTGCCCCTATGCGTTAGGTGTGCATCGCATTCGCGCCCACTATCGCTTTTTGGGGAGAACCAGCTGCCGTTGCGCCCTTCTTTCTCCGGCGCAGCTTTTCTTATTTTTTTATTTTTAATTTTTTGGCGGCGTAATGTGTCTAACTTTCTCTGTTCTTATTTTATGGGCGTTTGTATTCTTATCTTTTTAGGTATATTAATTGAGTTTTTTTTTTTAATGAAATTTTACGTTACTTAAAGAGCTCAAAAAATAAATATTTTAAAATTTTATAAAGTTCTACTC
>JAQSVH010208076.1:0-15235 GCA_029448705.1 Adansonia digitata
TTAAATCCCACAAATACACCTTTGATGTCAAATCTAGCAAATTATTAAGCTTTATTGTGAGTGAAAAAGGAATAAAAATTGATCTGCTACTGCCTTAAACTTAAAAAGAAGTGAGAAGATTCTCAAAAAGGTTGAACTACATAACTTGATTCATATCTTAGTTTATCGACAAATACAATCCAATCTTTCAGCTGCTTCAAAAATGAAATCTTGGAGAATGGACTGAAGAATGCCAAAATGCTTTCGACAAGATCCAACATTACCTTTTGAACCCTCTGGTACTTATGCAACTAGTGCTTGGCCAACTATTAATCTTGTATCTATCAGTTTTTGAAAAGTTGATGCACTGTGTTTTAGGTCAACACAATGAGTCAGGCAAGAAGGAATTGGCCATTTACTACCTGAGCAAGAAGCTCAAAAAATATGAAAATAATTATTCATTTGTAGAGAAGCTATTTTATGCTTTAACTTAGACGGCATGGAGGTTAAGACAATATATGTTATACCACACTATGTGGCTAATCACTAAACTCGATCCCATCAAGCATTTGTGCAAAGTTCCTACCTTGTCATGGAGGTTAGCTAGGTGGCAAGTCCTATTTTTTGACTATGACATCGTGTACATAAATTAGAAAGCCATCAAAGGTTGCACAATAGTGGATTTCTTGGCAAGCTAACACAACAGATGACTATTAGCCTTTAGAGTTTGATTTTTTTGACAAAGATTTGATGTGCATATCTAAGGTAGAGAACACTATCGAGTGCTGTTCATCTTGGAAAATGTACTTTGGTTGAGCTTCAAATGAATTAGGGCATAGAGTTAGGGTAAAGTTATCTTACCTGATGAAACCACTACCCTTTTACAGTAAGGTTGAACTTTGATTGCACCAATAATATAGCTGAATATAAGGCTTGCATCATGGGACTCCAAGTAGCTATTGAAAGGGGCATTCAAATGCTATAAGTATTTAAAGTTTTAACCCTTGTCATTGACCAACTGAAAGGAGAATGGCAAATGCACTATGCTAAATTGATCAGCTACGAGAATTTAATCTCAAAACTTAGAAAAAAGTTTGATGATATTAGCTTTTAGCCTCTACCTTGAGAAAACAACCAAATTATTGATGCGTTGGCCATTTTATCATCTATGTTTAAAGTCAATCAAAAATCGAACATTACTCATATTCATATGAGTATCTATACAGCACCAGTACATTTTCAGAATGTTGAAGAAGAGAAAAACAACATGCCATGGTATCATGACATCTTTCAATACAACAAGGATCAATGATACCATAAAGATGACATTGAAATTGATAAGAGAACTATTCGACGATTAGCTACGAGCTTCATTTTGGATGGTAGGATTTTAAACAAGAAAGGCTAGGATCAGGTGCTACTCCGATGGGTGGATGCCTCTAAAGCCAAAAGAATACTTAAAGAAGTCCATGAAGGAATTTGCATTACGCATGCTAATAGACACTAAATAGCAAAGCAAGTCATGCAATTAGGCTATTATTAGTTGACTCTTAAAAAGGACTGCATTTACTATGCTTAAAAATGCCACAAATGCCAAATCTACACTAACAAAATCCATGTCTTTTTGACACTTTTACATGTCATGATAGCCCTATGGCCTTTTTTTTTATGTGGTGCATGGACATAATTCTACCAATTACCCTTAAGGCTTCTAATTGGCATCGGTTCATTTTGCTCGCTATCAATTATTTCACCAAGTAAGCAGAGGTAGCTTTATATGCTAATGTCACCAGATCAGTCATATACAAATTTTTGAAACGGGACATCATTTATCGATATGGTCTTCTTGAACAAATCATTATTGATAATGCATGCAACTTGAAAAACCAAATGATGCAAGCAATCTGCTCTTAGTTCAAGATTCAACATCAAAACTCTGTTCCATACTATTGAAAATGAACGAGGCAATTAAAGTAACCAACAAGAATCTCAAGAAGATAGTTGAAAAGATGGTTGAGATGTATAAACATTGGCATAAAAAGTTACCTTTTGCATTACATGCCTATCATATAGCAATATGAACTTCTACAGATCGTAGCTCATTCATTTTGGTGTACGGATTGAAGGCTATCCTAACAATTGAGGTTGAATCCCTTCACTCAAAGTCTTGATGGAATCATAACTTAAAGAGGCTGAATAGGTTAAAAGCCAATATAAGCATCTCATTTTCATCGACAAGAAAAGAACTAAAGCCATTTGTCATAGGTAGTTGTATCAAAAGTGCATGATAAGGGCCAAGACAAAAAGGTCCATCCTCGTTAGTGACAAAAAGGTGACATGGTGCTTAAACAAATTCTTTAGATCTATAAAGATGCTCAAGGTAAATGGACCCCAAATTAAGAAAGGTCGTACATGGTGAAACATGTATTTTTCACAAGAGCTTTAATCTTAATCAAGATGGATGGCAGCGACCTACCTATTCTTATGAACTTTGATTTTGTTAAGAAATACTATACTTGAAAGGATTTTAAGATGAAAACCCAAAAGGGCATCCTATTTCTCGTTCTCTTTCTACTATTAAAACAAACAAAAACAAACCAAAAAAATCAAAAAACCAAAAAAAAGACAACAATAAAAAAAAAGAGAACCAGCTTAAGTTAAAAACCCAAGAGGGCGACTTAAGTAACCAGAACCCTTTACTTAAACCAAGTCAAGCCTAAACCATCACCAGCCCAAATACCAATTTTCACTATATTTACAACCTTGGTCAAGATGCCAAATAATAACCTAATCCATTTGTTCTATTTTGATTAACCCTACCAAATCTTATCTATACTTGTACCTAAAAAATGAAAACTACCTAACTTTTGAGGCCTCTTTCCCACCATGGGGCAATCTAAGGAATCTTCTTATAATTTGGCCAACACCAAAAGGATTAATCATTCGAGAGAAATCTTTGAATGCATTTAGTAGAGGATTCATGTCATTAGGATCAGGGGCTAATCAGCCAAGAAGATCTCTCTTATCTCTCTTGTATTTCAAAATCTTTCATAATTTTAGATGTTTACTATAACTTGTACCTTTTTTCTTTGAATAAAATATAATTACATGATTTATTGCATAATCTTTTTGTAACCTTATATTCCATGTTGCATTATGTTGATCATTTAGTTGATAATGCTTGATATATGAACAAAACTAATAACAGCATTTCCTAGAATTATTTAGAAAGATAAAACTTTGCAGGTATTTTTGTTTCATGTTTAAAGACTAAAAATGAACTCTTGGTGCCACAATCAATTTGGCCTTAGGACCTTCACATCCTAAAAAATTATGCGCTCAAAACCTCCTCCCAGTAAATGATCAGGGACCTTTAGTACCTTTGAAAAATAAATAACCTTAACATTTAAAGCCTCTAGAAATCTAGAGCAAGATTGACAAACCTAGGGCAAAAAACCACCTTATCAAACTCATAAAAGAGCAAATAGTCAAAAAGTCCAAAACTAACAACTGGATTAGGTTTTTAAAGCCACTATCCTTGAATCATTTAGGTAGGCATTTGCATCCCCATGCATTATGCAACATTTAACATCCTATAGGTATGAATGCTTACATACAAAAGCCAAATTTATAAAGAACCTACAGTATAAGTTTTTATTTTTGAAAAACTTCAAAAGTCGTTAGGTAAGTATGTTTGACCTTGCGAGCTCATTGAAAATCACTCAAGAGAGGTATCCAAACTCATTGTCTTCCAGTCCTCAAAGAGCAAATGCTTTTCCTTACCTACCTCCAAAGCCTACACAAGCTGGTGACATCTATCACTTTAGTCCATAAAAAGCTGGACGCCTTTTCTTACCTACTACAAAGCCCATATAAGCTGGTGGCACTTGTTTACCTTCGTCCATGAAGAGCTGAATGCTTTTTTTTAGCACATATAAGCTGGTGGCACTTGTTTACCTTAGTCCACGAAGAGCCGAATACCTTTTCTTACCTACCACAAAGCTCACACAAATGGTGGCACTTGTTTACCTTAGTCTATGAAGAGCTGGACACCTTTTTTTTACCTACCATAAATCCCACACAAGCTAGTGGCACTTATCTACATTGGTCCATAAAGAGCTGGATGCTAATTGAGTTAAAGCCCACATAATCTAGTCATACTTATCCACCTTAATCCATAAAGAGTTGGATGCTTATTGAGTCAAAGCCCACATAAGCTGGTGGCACCACATTAATCTATATTAAAGACTACACAAACTGGTGGCATCTGTTTGGTGTTAAACAAAAAAAAAACTAGTAATGAGGCCAAACCTTTCAAAGCTCATCGAATTTTTTTTATAAGTATATTCGACCTCTCTTGATGTAATACTAAATAGCTCTTTACTTCTCTATAAGCATATGGAACCATCATCTTTCCCAAACAAAATGATGTCTATTTATCTTTGCCATGTTTATGATGTTTAGCAATGACCAAAAAGGGGTAGCTGTAAACACCTTATTCTGCTTGGGCCTATTTTTCCATCATAAAACATAATTAAAGAATGATAAAATCAAAGATAAAAAAATCAAGGGCCAATTGTCGGGTGCCGTGTTGCTAGGCACTGTTAGATGACACAGCACTAGGCAAAAGAATTTTTTGGGAAGGCCTAAAATGCCTATAGGCCATATTAAAGAAAAAAGTAAAATGAAGCACCAAATGCCACTTTTTATGATGTCACTAGAGTCATTCAGATGAGCACATAGATTAATTTCCCACTATTTATGACCATGATAAGGTAACTCGGGAAGCCATAGGTATGTGGAAGTTATATTGGTGCATAAGTATTGATATGATGCTTTTGCATCGCCAAAAATTTAAAATTTCATGTGTAGTATCGATACAAAAGGGTTTGATCTCGATACCTAATGAGATGTATTGATACCCATCATGATTGTATCGATACAAACTTTGGCAGTAGCTATAGTAGTGATTTTTGGCCAAATGTATCGGTACATAAGCTTAAGTATCGATACAAGTTTATGAAGTATTGATACACACCTCTAAGTCTCGAGATTAGAAATAAATTTCTACTCTTGATATTGTTACATGCTTCATTGTATCAATACTCATGGGTAAAAATTACCTTCTGTGTTGATGCACAATGTTTTGTATCGATACACAAAGACATTTTTACCCAATTCAAGCCATTTTCAATCGTTTCACCACTAATTCAAAACCTAATTCAAACATGTTTCTTGCAACCAAAATCATCAAAATTCATACCAAGCTTTATCTTTGAGCTTGTGATTAGATTTAAACAAAATTTTAAGGCCCAAATAGCAAATGACAAAGGATATTTCATGACATTATGCAATTTATCAATGGGTAAGGTTAGAATTTCTCAATGCTGAGCTACGTAAAGTAGCTTAGATCCACTATTTTTGCTAAGTAAACTAATGGGTTTGCATGGCAGTTGAGCACAGTACCTAATCTCTATATGAGGTACATGCACCAAAACCCTAAAATGCCCTTACTTTTTCGTCTTTTATCTTCATAATCACATGGCTATATAAGCTAACCTTGGACTCAGCTTAAAGAAACCCTGCCACCAAAAAAGAAAACACTCTCAGCAGAAAAACACCTACTTTCAAACATTCCCTCAATATTCCTTAATCACCAAAAACCAAAAAACTATTTCTAAAAGCCTTTCCAAAAACCTCAGTTTCAATCATATTCCCCCTCAAAACTTCCCTTTATCCATAGATAAATAAAAAGCTCTTCCTTTTCATCACTCTCTTGCTGTTTAACCCCAAAAAAGGTGAGTTCAAAGCTGTTACTCAGAGAAAAAGCGAAAGCTTGAAACTTTTAGCATATTTTCTCTACTTGACTTTCCATGTTCTCTAATTTTGCAATATTCAATCATTTTAGGGATCTCTCTATGTTATCTTGATCCTTTTAAAGTTCTTATGCATCACTGCTGCTTCGTTTATTCTAGCTTAGGATGTTGATGTTCTCTTGATGCCTTGATATTGCATGGTAGGCTAGATAACTTGTCTTTCATTCTGTCATCAAAATAGCCCCTTATTTGTGCATTTTCTAACATGTTTCATCTATTTTCATATGCTTAACACATGTTTGAATGTTTTCATAACATGCATTGAGTATGTTCATGTATTTTTGTGCATTCTAAGGAGTCTCATAACATAAAAATGTTGTCTTGACAACTCTAACATACTTTCCTCCACTTAATTATGTTCTGCCACTTCTATGCATCTTATTTGTCATGTCCTTGCATTTTTGTTACTCTTTCATGCCAAAATGTTATCTTTACTGTTTACAAGAGTAATACTTGTTCATATTTATGCATGTTGTATTTTATTCATGATTTTTTTGCTAAAATGCATGCTTGTTTGTTATTAAGAAAACCTAATTTAAAAAAAAAACCCCCAAGTTAGGTTCATGCTAACTCCAATAAATGAAGAATCGTATGGATTTAATGTTTTTATAAAATTAGTTTTTCGATCTTGGGGATAAATCAAACATTTCAACTCTAGATTCATGGTAAAATAAGTTCAAAGATGCTATGTTCCAAGCTAAAATGACCCTCTTTTAGTTGAAAAATATATTAAGCCTTGATATTTAGTTAAACATCTTAATGGTGGCATAGTCAACGAGTTGTTTTATCATCCCAAACTACTTCGAGATTGTGCAATGAATTTGTGATGCCTGTGTCATTCTTCCCTTATGTTGTGGATGTTCGAACATCCATAACTCGAGTTTGACCGTAAGAAACAAGGAAAATCAAATAGTCCCTAGTTTTCTCTCTGGCAGCACTATAGTTTGAATTTAAAAAATCATTCTTGAACCATAAAATCTTTTCCTTGATTTTTCTAATATTTTTCCATTAAAGGGAATCAAAGCACCTTTCTAATGGTGTATTGTGTGCCCTCAGATCATTCCAGATGAAAAAACTATGATTTCTCAAACCTTTGCTAGTCGAGACCCTTAGAATCAGTAAATAATTTTCTATTCGGGTCATTTTGGCCCATTAAATGATTTTTTTGAACTTGTTGAATATTTCTCCCAGAAAGTTCACAAAATTTCCTTTCTAAAAAAATATTGTTCACAATTTAACGATCTTAAATGAGCTAAAATGATTTTTTAAGATTCGATGTGTCTTTTCCTTACATATACCAGTATTAAGATAGACCTAACTTTAAAAATTAATTTTGCCTAAAAGGTGATTTTTTTGGATTTTTGGAATACTTTTGCATTAAACCTTATCAAGTAATCTTTCCGATGATACCTCACTCACCACCTAAAGCCTCTAGAGGAACCTGGAATAAATTCAGGAAGGGAGATGACATGATGTTGTCCCCTATTTTTAACTCAATTTTTGAATCTCCTTTTTAAAGACATTCAAATGTCTCAAAATGCATTTGATTGATTCCCCTACAATGCAAGCCCTTTAAACTCGGATAAAGGTGTAAGACAAAAATATACTTTATACAAGCCTACAATCTTCTATTTTCAATTTTTTTAAAAAAACCCTTTCTTTTAAAACATCAAAAAATTTTATCCGTGGGGATACTCCAACCCGCTTTTCATAAAAAAACTTAAAATTTCCCTTTGTTCCTAAATATTTTCATACTTTTTCTTTGTGGATACTTTAACCCGCCTCTCTAAGATGATACTCTAACCTCGCTTTTGCTAAAAATACTAAAAAATTTTCTCTCTTGATTAAAATATTTTTTATCCCGTAAATTACTATTGAATCGAAACTCGTCACTAAATTATCATCCTAGTTATTCTTCAATGATTGAAGAAAATTATGGGATACATTTCGATTGTCCCTCTTTTTTATGCTCTTTTGTTTATGATTGTTTGTTTATAATATTATTATATTCTTTGTCATCTTACTAACATGTTTCCTTTTTGTAGTGATTATCATACATTCATATGTAAAATTTATTTTCCAATAAAATTTGCAAGACAATGTTTTACGTTGGTATCTCTCCAGTGCCTAGCACAAGATATCCAAATTGTTCAAAATTCACTCTAGACATTATTTTCATGAAGAAAATCCCTATGTTCCTTACACCTCTGATGCGCATAGGTGATCTAATTTTCTTAAAAAATAACTTGATCTATAATTTACAAAACTTCATGTATTAAAGAGATTTATTTCTAAATAATGACTAAATGGAACCGATTAAGCCTAAACCAAAGTGAGACATAGTCAATATATATCGATTTTGGGCTTCGTAAGGGTGCTAATCGTTCCCTATGAGTAACCAACTCCTAAACCCAATAAATTAATCTTTAGACTTTATAGACCTTGAGATCAATGCTTTGAGTTTCGTAACTCAGACTATCATTTTCAATGGGCATCCAATCCTGTTTAGGCTAAAATGATCAGTGGTGACTCTAAGTTTATGATGAATTTGTGGTGACCATTCGACACTAGTTGGATAAGCGATTCACCCAGTGGTCTCTTCTCTTCATACTACTATACCTAATTCAAATCTCGATCATAGGATTATTCAAAGGCTCAACCATGACCAACCCTCATTTATTTTTAATTCAGTGTGCTATGCCTTTTGGATTATCCTAAGTTTTAAAAGTAGGCACTGGTGACAAATATTACTCAGATACATAGAATCGCCTATTCAATTCTTCAAAGATTTTTCCTAAACAAAATGTTTATTTTTGCGTAGATCTATCTGTTGAAAATGCCTGTGATCATACTATGACTTTTTTATACTTAATCTTTCAATAAATTATGCTTTGGCCATTTCTTTCAATTGTTTGAACAGTCACTTTGGGTTTTAAGCTCAAAGCTTCCCTTTATATCGTCTTTGATTAGATGCCCATTTTGGGTTTTCATTCAATTTTTTGTAGCTTTTTTAGGCATAATATTTCTTTACATTATCTGAATTGATAGGGTTTGGTTGAGTGCCTCCATCCATTTCTGCCACTATTAGTGCTCTTCCTAAAAATGCATTCTCAGCTACATACGACCCTTCTCAATCAGGTGTCTATTTGCTTTGATAAGCTTTTTATTCGAGTAGAACTTTTCTTGATACTAGTTCTCCGTCGTGGAATTTTTAGGATGAATTTTCCTATCATCTACTCTCATCATCCCTTTCTGCTATGTCTGCCCATACCGAATAGCTTTGAGTCTTTGTTTTTCTTAATGAAATTTAGTTGCTTATAATGATCTTAGACCCATTCAACTTTCCCTAACTTGGTTTCCATTAGAACCCAAAGTTAAGGGATCTCAACTTCAATAGGTAAGATAGCCTATGTGCCATTAACTAACAAATAAGCATTGCCCCAGTTGAAGTTTAGACCAAAGTTATATATTTCAGGAGAGCAAAAAGAAGTTTCTCATGCTAGTCCTTATAAGTTTTCTATCTTCCCCATGATTCTCTTAGTATTTTTATTAACATCTTCTATGGCTCTATTCATTTTCAGATGGTGTGTCACCAAATTATGATAGGAAATTTTAAGTTGGTACACACCTTTATCATTAATTTATTATTCAAACCGGAGGCATTATCAGTTATAATTCTTTTAGGATCTCAAATCGATAAATGCTGTTAGTCTTTAAGAATTTTATCCCTGTTGATCTTGTCACATTTATACAAGAAGTTGTTTTAACCTATTTAGTGAAGTAATCTATAACCATTAAGATAAAACTATGAATGTTCAAAGGTACAGGGGTAATCAGTCCAATAATGTCCATGCCTATATAGAGAAAACCCATGGCATAGTTATAACATGCAATGGCAAAGGTGATAATAGATCTCATCGGCATAAACTTGGCATATATAACATTTTCTGGCATATTTGATACAAACACTCTCCATTGTTATCCAAAAGTAGCCTAATCTTATAATTGATTTTGCCATTTTGTGTCCATTCACATGGATTTTGCAAATCCCCTCATGCATTTCTTTTAGTATTTTCAGTGCTTCGAGTCATTTTTTTGGTAAAAAATCTCACCATCTAAGATAAAATTTGTTGCCAACCTCTTTAAGGTTCTTTTATCAGTTTCATAGGCATTGTAAAGTATACTCAATCTTTAAGATATCTTTTGAGGTTATGATACCATGGAAGGCCATCTGCTTCCATTTTGATATTGCAACAGTATTCAGGGGACCTATATATGTTCATCTGAATTAGTGTTACCTCTAGCCCTTCATTTACTTTGAATATCAAGGCTAGAGTAACTAAAACATTTGCCATTTGATTATCATCTTAGGATGAATGAATAAATTCCATTTTCTTGAAATCATCGAGCAATTTAGAATCATCCTTCTATATTGTTGTATCTTTAGGTTTTCATTCTTCGTGTAATTGATAAATCACCAAAGTCGAGTCTCTATATACTTATAATATTTGAGCTTTTCCTTTTTCAACTGCTTGGAGTCCCATAATATTTTGATATGTTATTTTTATACTCAAAGTCTAATCAAGTGGTGAAAGGACAATAGTCCCTTTTCAGAGATATCAAGATCACTTTGATTCCATAGCCCAAAGCATTTGATGCTCCATCAAAATATATCTTTCATTTGATGTTTCCAACAACTTTTCTTCCTTTTCTACCAAAATATTAATTAAATCCTCATTAGGAAGGTCAAAATTTGATGACTGATAATCATAGAGCCTCATCTTGCTAGGAATTTGACAATAGTGCTTTTTTTAATTGCCTTCTAACTTACACAAACCATATCATATTCCGATAGCAAGATTTGGATCTAGCTATCCTTCCTAATAAAGTCGGTGCTTTGAACAAAAATTTGATAGGGTCTATTTTGGTAATTAGCTAGGTGGTATGATACACCACGTATTGTTAGAGCATTTTTATAGCGCAAAGTAGGGCACAATATATCTTTTCTATTTGAGAATACCTCATAATGAAGGAATTTTTTATTAAGGTAATAAATTGCCTACTTCTTCCTTCCTGTCTTATCTTACTTTCCCAGCACATAACCTATAGACTTTTCAAATACTGATAAGTACAGAACCAAAGGTCATCCTAGTAGAGGTGGCACTAATACTGGCAGATCACAGAGATAGTGCTTAACTTTCTCAAATTTTTCTTGCGTTCTCCATTCCATTCACCAAGGTTTTGTTTTTGCAAAAATCAAAATATCAATCGCATTTATTTGTGAGTTGGGATATGAATATGGCAATGTAATTCAACATCTCCAAAAAAATTCACACTTTTTTTACATATGTGGGCATGGTAATTCCTATATAGCTTTAATCTTATCTAGGTCAACTTGAATCCTTTTTCACTTACAATAAAGCCTAATAATTTCATTAACCTTGTGCCAAAAGTGCATTTCACCAAATTTAATTTCAACTAATTCTTTTTCAGTCTTTTGAACAACTTTTATAAATCTATAACTTGTCCCTCCTCTGTAGGTGACTTGGCAATCATGTCATCTAGATATACCTCTATCTCTTTATGCATCATATCATGGAATAAAGTGACCATTACACTTTGATAATTTGCCTTAACACTGTTTAGTCTAAATTGCATCATATTATAACAAAGCGTTCACTACATTATGACAATTTTGTCTTTTCGATGTCTTTTGGCACCATTTTTATCTGGTTATACCCCAAATATCCATGCATGAAAAAAACAAATAATTCTTCATAATATTATCAACCAAAGTATCTACCTATGGAAGAAAGAAATTATCTTTTGGACTTACTTGATTTAGGTCCTAATAGTCTCCAAATATTTTGACTATACTATCTTTTTTGGAAACTAAGACAATATTTGTAACCTATTCAAGGTCTTTGCTACCTTAAGGAATGTAGCGTCAAATTGTTTTTATTTTTGCTCTGGCGGCATTGTAATCCGAATTTGAAAAATTATTTTTAAGCCATAAAAGCTTTTCCTAGAATTTTTTTATATTTATCCCTTAAAGGTTATCGAAATACCTTTCAAATGATGTTTTGTTTGCCCCTAGCTCATCCCAGATATAGGAATTATGATTTTTCAAGCCTTTACTGTTTGAAATCCTTAGAACCAGCATGTGATGTTCTGTTTGGACCATTTTGGCTAGATAGATTTTTTTTTAATTTTTAAATATTTTTCCTAAAAACTTCATGAAATACCCTTGTCAAAAAGGCATTGTTCACAATCTAACAATTTTAGATAAGCCCAAAATGGTTTTTCAATGTTTATTATGCACTTTTCCTTATACATGCTGCTAGTGTCAAGATAGACCTAACTTCAAAAATTAATTTCGGCTAGAAAGTGATTTTTTAAGATTTTTTTGAATATTTTATCATTAAATCTTATCAAGTCCTCTTTCCAACAATACCTCATTCACCCCTAAAAACTTCAGATGAACTCGAAATAAATTTGAAAAAGGAGAGGACACAATGTTGCCCCCTATTTTAATTCAATTTTCAAAATGCCTTTATAAAGACATTTGAATGTCTTGACATACATTCGATTGGTTCCCCTACAACACAAGCCCCTTAGACTTAGATGATGGCTTAAGATAAAAATATATCTTGTACAAATCTTCAGTTTCATATTTTCAAAATCTTAAAAAAAAAACTTTTCTTTTAAACATAAAAAATTTTTGTCTTTAGGGATACTCTAATCTTACTACTCTGAAGAGATACTTTAACCCTGTTTTTCATTAAAAAAAACTCAAATTTTCTTTTTATTCCTAAATATTTTTATAATTTTACTTTTGAGGATACTCCAACCCTATATCTCTGAGGGAATACTTTAGCCTTGCATTTACCTAAAAAATCCAAAAAAAATTTCTCTTTCAAATGCCCCAGATTGTATTGATTAAATTTTTTTCTCACAAATTACCATCGAATCCAAACCTATCTTTGAGTTGTCATCCCAGTTATTTTTCAATGATCGAAGATAATTATGAGACATATTCCGATCGTCCCTTATTTTTATCGTCTTTTGTTTATGATTGTTTATTTATGATAGTATTATATTCTTTGTCTCTTACTAACACATTTCCTTTTTATGGTGATTATCATGCATTCATATTTAAAATTTATTTTCCAATAAATTTGCAAGACAATGTTTTGCATTTGTATCTCTCCAGTGCCTAATAAGGAATATTCAAATTTTTAAAATCCAATTCAGACATTATTTTCATAAAAAAATCCCTATGTTCTTTACACCTTTGAGGTGTATAGGTGATACAATTTTCTTTTAGAAAATTGGATCTACAATTTACAAAACCTTATGCATTAAAGGGGATTATTTCTAAATAATGACCAAATGGAATTGATTAAGCTTAAACCAAAGTGAGACATAGTTAATAGGCACTGATTTTTGGCATTGTGAGGATATTAATCCTTCCCTACACGTAAATAACTCCCAAACCCAACTAATGAATCTCTAGTCTTTGTAGACGTTGTCTCTATGTGCCCACATTTAAAACTTCAGATGATTCAAAGTGCATGGTGTGCTTGACTTAAAAATAAATTATGGTTGGTTAGGGTCGAGCCTTAAGTTATCCTATGATTAAGCCCTTGAGTTATCCCATGATTAGGATTTGGGTTAAGCATAATAATGGGAAGGAAAAGGAGGAGGCTGTCAAGCATCGCTCATCTAACTAGCCTCAGATGGCCACCACGAAGTGGTTGTAAACTTAGAGTCACCACCAATTATTTTGGGCTAGACAAAATCGAATGCCTATTGAAAATAATATTTCAAGTTATGAAACTCGAAACATCAATTTCAACGTATACAGAAGCTCAAAGATTCATTGGTTGGGTTTGGGAATTAGTTATGTGTGGGAAAGGATTAATATCCCTACGACACCTAAAATTGACATATACTAACTATGTCTTACTTTGGTCTCGGTTAAATCAGTTCCATTTAGTCTTTATTTATATATAATCTTCTTAAATGCATGAAGTTTTGGGGGAAATACAAATATGGGTTTTTAAAGAAAATTAGATCACTTATACGCCTCGAAGATTTAAGGAACATAAGGCTTTTGTGAAAATAATATCCAGATTAGATTTAAAAATTGAATGTTTTCTATTAGGCACTAGAGAGATACCAACATAAAACATTGCCTTCTAAATTTTATTAAAAAAAATTTAAACATGAATGTATGATAATCATTACAAAAGGAAGCATATTAGTAAAGTGGAAAAGGAGAAATATAATAATATCATAAATAAGCAATCATAAAGAAAAGAAAGTGAAAAGGAAGGACAATCAAAAATGTATCTCATAATTACCTTCTATCATTAAAGAACAATCGGGATGACAATTTTAGAGATAGGTCTAGATTCAATGGTGATTTAAAGGACAAAGATGACTTTAATCAAAGTAATCTGAGGCACCCTAAAGAGAGAAATTTGTAGGTTTTTAGCAAGGTTGGAGTATCCCCTTAGAGAGGTGGGGTTGAAATATCCCTAAGGATAGAGTTAGAAAAATATTTAGGAATAAAAAGAAAATTTAAATCTTTAATTAAAAATAGGGTTGGAGTATCCCTTTGAAATAGTGGGGTTAGGCTATCCCCAAAGATAGAGTTAGTAAAATATTTAGGAATAAAGATAAAATTTAGATTTTTAATTAAAAATAAGGTTTGAATGTCCTATTGGAGCAATAGAGTTAAAGTATCTCTACTAACGAGAATGTTAATATGAACTCTTTTTTTTCTTTTTGTATTTTAGCCTTAATCCGAGTAAAAAGGGGCTAGTGTTGTGGGGAAACTAGCTGGATGCATTTTGAGACATTTGAATGTCTTGATAAAAGAAGATTTGGAAATTAATTTGAAAACAGGGGATAGCATCATGTCATCTCCATTCCTGAATTCTTTTTGGTGCATCCGAAGGCTTTAGAGGTTAAATGAGGTACCATTGGAAAGGTAACTTAATAAGATTTAATATAAAATATTCTAAAAGTCCTAAAAAATCACTTTTTAAGTAGAATTAATTTTTGAATTTAACTCTTTCTTGACACTGGCAGCATATATAAGGAAAAGGGCATGATGGACTTTGGAAAATCGTTTTAAGCTTGTCTAAAATCATTATATCATGAAAAATACCTTTCTTGAAAGGGGAATTTTATGAACGTTTGATGAAAAGATTTAAAAATTTCTTTAAAATCATCTAATAGGCCAAGATGGCCCAAAATGTTGCAAGCTAGTTTTAGTGGTTTCAGAGAGTAAAATTTTGAAAAATCATAATTCCCTCATCTAGAGTGATTCAAAGGCAAACAAGACACTGTTAGAAAGGTAATTCGATGCC
>JAQSVH010208117.1:0-15229 GCA_029448705.1 Adansonia digitata
ATAATAATCTCCTTTCTTTTCATGATTAGGAACCATAAACTTATTCTCTTCACTAGGATAAATGACATTGATGCTTTAGTTTAATAAGAAAGCTTTTCTTCCCACCATTTTTTAGAATCAAAGTTTGTTTGCTGATTAGCACAAGCATAGATTCACAAAATAATGTCTTTTCTTTTCATGATTCAGCACTATAAGCTCGTTTTACTTATCAGGATAAATGACATTGATGCTTTAGATGCGAAAAAAAAGTCCCTTTTGACCATTTTTTAGAATTAAAGTTCATCTATCAATTCAAATAAACAAGAATTCACATAACAATCTCCTTTCTTTTCACAACTAGGCATCGTACGCTCGTTCCACTCATTGAGATAAATGGAAATGATATTTTTATTTCATAGGAAAATCTTTTCTTTCAATTATTTTTTAGAATTAAACCTCATTTGTCAATTAGGACTAACATGGATTCACATAATAATCTCTATTCTTTTCCTGATTGGGCACTATAAATACATTCTCCTCATTGGGATAAATCACATTGATGCTTGGTTTTGTAAGAAAAACTTTTATTCCCACCATTTTTTAGAATCAAAGTTAATCTATCAATTTGGATAAACATAGATTCACGTAATTATCTCTTTTTTTCATGATTAGGAACTGTAAACTCATTCTCTTCATTGGGATAATTAAATTGATGCTTTGGTTTCATAAGAAAAGCTTTTCCCTCAACTATTTTTATTAGGATTAAAGTCCGTCTATCAATTGGGACAAACATGGATACACATAATAATCTCCTTTCCATTCACGATTGGGCACCATAAACACATTTTCTTCATTGGAATAAATGACATTGATGCATTGGTTTCATGTGAAAAGCTTTTCTTACATCAATCTTCTTCGAGTTAAAGTTCTTCAGTAATTGGCAATAAACATGGATTCCCGTAATAATCTCCTTTCTTTTCCTAATTGGGGATCATAAACTTATTCTCCTCATTTGGGTAAATGACATTGATGCTTCAGTTTTATAAGAAAAGCTTTACTTCCTACCATTTTTTTAGGGTTAATATTCATCCGTCAGTTAAGGTGAAGACAGATTCACATGATAATCTCCTTTCTTTTCATAATTAGGTGCCATAAACTGGTTTTACTCATTAGACTAAATGACATTGATGCTTTGGTTTTATAAGAAAGGCTTCTCTTTTTACTATTTTTAAGAATTAACGTTCATTTGCCAATTGCGACAAATATGGATTCACATAATAATCTTCTTTCTTTTCATGATTGGGCACCACAAGCTCGTTCTATACATTGGGATAAATGGCATTGATGTTTTGATTTCATAGGAAAAGCTTTTTTTGAACTATTTTCTAGAATTAAAGTTCGTTTGTCAATTGGGACTAACATGGATTCACATAATGATCTCCTTTCTTTTCATGGTTGTGTACCATAAATTTATTCTCCTCGTTGGGATAAATGGCATCGATGTTTTGGTTTCATTTAAAAGGTGTTCTTTCCACCAATTTTCCTTTGAAGTAAAGTTCATCTGACCATGGGATAAACACGGGTTCTTATAATAATCTATTTTTTTCATGATTGGGAACCATAAACTCATTCTCCTCGCAGGGATAAATGACATTGATGTTTGGTTTAATAAAAAAAGTTTTTCATCCCACCAATTTTTAGAATTAAAGTTTGTCTGTCGATTAGGACCAACATAGATTCACATAATATTCTTCTTCCTTTTCATGATTGGGCACCATAAGCTCGTTTTACTCATTAGTATAGATGACATTGATGTTTTAGTTTCAAAATAAAAGCTTCTTTTTAGACCATTTTTAGAGTTAAAGTTTCTCTGTTAATTGAAACAAACACGGATTGACATTTAATCTCTTTTCTTTTCATGATTGGGCATCATAACTTCTTTCTACTCATTGGGATGAATGGCATTGATGTTTCGGCTTCATAGGAAAAGCTTTTCTTTTAACTAGTTTTTAGAATTAAAGTTCATCTACCAATTAGGACTAACACGGATTCACTTAATAATCCCCTTTCTTTCCATGATTGGGCACCGTAAACTCATTCTCTAAATTGCAATAAATAGCATTAAAGCTTTGGTTTCATAAGAAAAACTTTTATTCCTACATTTTTTAGAATCAAAGTTTGTTCGTCAAATTGGATAAACATGGATTCATTTAATAATCTCCTTTCTTTCCATGATTGGGAACTGTAAACTCGTTCTCCTCGCTGGGATAAATGAATTGATGCTTTGGTTTCATAAGAAAAACTTTTCCTTAGAATTAAAGTTTATCAACCAATAGGGACAAACATGGATACACATAATAATCTCTTTTCCTTTCATGATTGGACACCCTAAACACATTTTCCTTGTTGGAGTAAATGACATTGATGCATTGGTTTCATATGAAAAACTTTTCTTTCCATCAATTTTCATACAATTAAAGTTCGTTTGTCAATGGCGACAAACAAAGATTCTTACAACAATCTATTTTCTTTTCTTGATTAGGGACTATAAACTCGTTATCCTCGTTGGGATAATTAACATTGATACTTTGGTTCATAACAAAAGCTCTTCTTCCTATAATTTTTTAGAGTCAAAGTCTGTCTATCAATTTGGACGAAGATGTATTCACATAAAATCTCCTTTTTTTCATGATTGGGTGCCATAAACTTGTTCTATCATTGCGATAAATGACATTGATGTTTTGGTTTCATAAGAAAGGCTTCTCTTTCCACCACTTTTTAGAATTAAAGTTCATTTGTCAATTACGACAAACATAGATTCACATAATAATCTCCATTCTTTTCATGATTAGGCACCATAAACTCATTCTGCTTATTAGGATAAATGTCATTGGAGCTTTGGTTTCATTTGAAAAGCTTTTCTTCCCACCATTCTTTAGAATCAAAATTTGTCTGTCAATAAGGACAAATACGAACTCATATAATAATCTCCATTCTTTTCATGATTGGTTGCCAACAACTCATTCTACTTATTGGGATAAATGACATCCATGCTTTGGTTTTATAGGAAAAGCTTCTCTTTCTACCATTTTTTGCAATTAAAGTTTGTTTGTCAGTTGGGACAAACATAGATTCACATAATAATGCCCTCTCTTTTCATGATTGAGCACCACAAACTCATTCTCCTCATTAGGATAAATGACATTGATGCTTCGGTTTCATTTAAAAAGCTATTTTTTCCACCATTTTCCTTGGAAGTAAAGTTCCTCTAACAATGGGACAAACACAGATTCTTATAATAATCTCCTTTTTTTTTCATGATTAGGAACCATAAACTCATTCTCTTTGTTGGGATAAATGACATTGATGTTTGGTTTAATAAGAAAAGCTTTTCTTACCACCATTTTTTAGAATTAAAGTTCATTTGTTGATTAGGACAAACATGGATTCATGTAATATTCTCCTTTCTTTTCATGATTGGGCACCATAAGCTTGTTCTACTCATTAGGATAAATGGCATTGATGTTTTAGTTTCATAATAAAAGCTATTTTTCGACCATTTTTTAGAATTAATGTTCGTCTGTCAATTGAAACAAACACTAATTCATATATTAATCTCTTTTCTTTTTATGATCGGGCACTATAAGCTCTTTCTACTTATTGGGATAAAAGGCATTGATGTTTTGGTTTCATAGGAAAAGCTTCTCCTTTGACTATTTTTTATAATTAAAGTTTGTCTGTCAATTGGGACTAACATGGATTAACAAAATAATCTCTTTTCTCTCCATGATTGGGCACCATAAACTTATTTTGCTCATTAGGATAAATGACATTGAAGCTTTGGCTTCATTTAAAAAGCTTTTCTTCCTACCATTTTTCAGAATCAAAATTCGCTTGTAAATTAAGGCAAACACAAATTCACATAATAGTCTCTTTTCTTTTCTTGATTGGTTGCTAAAAACTTATTCTACTCATTGCAATAAATGAAATTAATGCTTTGGTTCCATAGGAAAAGCTTCTCGTTCTACCTTTTTTGGAGTTAAAGTTCATTTGTCAATTGGGATAAACATGGATTTATATAATAATCCCCTTTTTTATCGTAATTGAGCACCACAAACCATTTTTTAAAATTAAAGTTCATTTGTCGATTAGGACAAACACGGATTCACACAATATTCTTCTTTCTTTTCATGATTGGGTAACACAAGCTTGTTCTACTTATTAGGATAAATGACATTGATGCTTTAGTTTCCTAATAAAAGCTTCTCTTTCGACCAATTTTTAAAATTAAAGTTCGTCTGTCAATTGAAATAAACACGAATTCATGTAATAATCTCCTTTCTTTTCATGATTGGGTGCCATAAGCTTTTTCTACTCATTAGTATAAATGACATTGAAGCTTTGGTTTCATTTAAAGAGCTTTTTTCCCACCTTTTTTTAGAATCAAAGTTCATCTGTCAATAAGGACAAACACGAATTCACAAAATAATCTTCATTTTTTTCATGATTGGTCGCCAAAAATGCATTCTACTAATTAGGATAAATGACATTCATGCTTTGGTTTTATAGGAAAAGCTTTTTTTCCGCCATTTTTGGCAGTTAAAGTTCATTTGTCGATTGGCCAAACATGGATTCACATAATAATCCCCTTTATTTTCATGATTGAGCAACTCAAACTCATTCTCCTTATTGGGATAATTGACATTGATGCTTTGGTTTCATTTAAAAAGCTATTCTTTCCACCATTTTCCTTAGAAGTAAAGTTATTCCAATAATGGGACAAACACGGATTCTCACAGTAATGTCTTTTCTTTTCATGATTGCGAACCATAAACTCATTCTCTGTGCTAGAATAAAAGACATTGATGTTTGGTTTAATAAGAAAAGCTTTTCTTACCACTAATTTTTTAGAATTGAAGTTCATCTGTCGATTAGGAGAAACACAAATTCACATAATATGCTCCTTTATTTTCATGATTAGGCACCACAAGCTTGTTTTACTCATTAGGATAAATGACATTGATGCTTTAGTTTCATAATAAAAACTTCTTTTTCAACCATTTTTTAGAATTAAAGTTTGTCTATCAATTGAAACAAACACGGATTCATATTTTAATCTCCTTTATTTTCATGATCAGGCACCATAAGCTCTTTTTACTTATTAGGATAAATGGATTGATGTTTTGGTTTCATAAGAAAAGCTTTTCCTTTGATTATTTTTTATAATTAAAGTTTATCTGTCAATTGGGACTAACATGAATTCACATAATAATCTCTTTTCTTTCCATCATTGGGCACCATAAACTTATTTTGCTCATTAGGATAAATGACATTGAAGCTTTGGCTTCATTTAAAAAGCTTTTCTTCCTACCATATTTTAGAATCAAAATTCGTTTGTCAATTAGGGCAAACATGAATTTACATAATAATCTCCTTTCTTTTCTTGATTGTTTGCCAAAAACTTATTCTACTCATTGGGATAAATGACATTGATGCTTTGATTCCATAAGAAAAGCTTCTCTTTCTGCCATTTTTTGGAGTTAAAGTTCGTTTGTCAATTGGGATAAACACAAGTTCAGATAATAATCCCTTTTCTTTTCATGATTGAGCACCACAAGCTTTTTCTTGTCATTGGGATAAATGACATTTGATGTTTTGGTTTCATTTAAAATACTATTCTTTCCATCATTTTTCTTTGAAGTAAAGTTTATTCGACAAGGTGACAAACACGAATTCTTATAATAATCTCTCTTTTTTTTCATGATTGGGAACCATAAACTCATTCTCCCTGCCGGGATAAACGACATTGATGTTTGATTTAATAGGAAAAGCTTTTCTTTCCACTATTTATTTAGAATTAAAGTTCATCTATCGATTAGGACAACTATGGATTCATATAATACTCCTTTCTTTTCATGATTGGAAAACTTAAGCTTATTCTACTCATTTGGATAAATGACATTGATGCTTTAGTTTCATAATAAAAGCTTCTCTTTTGACCATTTTTTAGAATTAAAGTTCGTCTGTCAATTGAAACAAACATAGATTCATATATTAATCTCCTTTCTTCTTATGATTGGGAACCATAAGCTCTTTCTACTCTTTGGGATAAATGGCATTGATGTTCAATGTTTTGATTTCATAGGAAAAGCTTCTCTTTTGACTATTTTTATAATTAAATTTCATTTGTCGATTGGGACTGACATGGATTCACATAATAAGCTCTTTTCTTTTTATGACTTGGCACCGTAAACTTATTCTCCTTATTGGGATAAATGGCATTGAAGCTTTGGTTTTGTCAGAAAAACTTCTATTCCTACCATTTTTTAGAATCAAAGCTCGTCTACCAAGTTGGATAAACAAGGATTCATGTAATTATCTCCTTTACTGTAAACTCATTCTCCTTATTAGGAAAAATGAATTGTTCCTTTGGTTTCATAAAAAAGATTTTTGTTCCACTATTTGCCTTAGAATTAAAATCTATCTATCGATAGGGACAAACATGGATACAAATAATAATCTCCTTTTCTTTCATTATTGGGCACCATAAACATATTTTTTTCATTGAAATAAATGATATGGATGCATTGGTTTCGTATGAAAAGGTTTTCTTTCCATTAATTTCCTTAGAATTAAAGTTCATCCCTTGATGGCAACAAACATGGATTCTCATAATAATCTCTTTTCGTTTCTTGATTAGGGACCATAAACTTATTCCCTTCATTGGGATAAATGACATTAATGCTTTGGTTTCAAAATAAAAGCTTTTGTTCCCATAATTTTTTAGATTCAAAGTTCATCCATCAATTTGGACAAAGACAGATTCACTTAAAATATCTTTTTTTTCATGATTGGGCACCATAAACTCATTCTGCTTATTAGGATAAATGACATTGATGCTTTGGTTTCATAAGAAAGGCTTCTTTTTCTACCACATTTTAGAATTAATGTTCATTTGTCAATTGCGACAAACATAAATTCACATAATAATATCCCTTCTTTTCATGATTAGGCACCTTAAACTCATTCTGCTTATTAGGATAAATGACATTGAAGATTTGGTTTCATTTAAAAAACTTTTCTTCCCACCATTTTTTACAATCGAAATTCATCTGTCAATTAGGACAAACACGGATTCACATAATAATCATCTTTTTTATCATTATTGGTTACCAAAAACTTATTCTACTCATTGCGATAAACGACATTAATGCTTTGGTTTCATAAGAAAAGCTTCTCTTTCTGTCATTTTTTTCGACTGAAAGTTCGTTTATCAATTGGGACTAATATGGATTCACATAAGAATCCACTTTCATTTCATGATTGAGCACCATAAACATATTCTCCTCATTGCGATAAATGACATTGGTGCTTTGGTTTCATTTAAGAAGCTATTTTTTCCACCATTTTCCTTAGAAGTTTGTCTGATAATGGGACAAACACAGATTCTCATTATAATCTCCTTTTTTTTCATGATTGGTTAAATTAAAAAAGCTCTTCTTCCCACCATGTTTTTGGAATTAAAGTTCATATGTCGATTAGGATAAACACAGATTCACATAATATTCTCCTCTCTTTTCATGATTGGCACCATAAGCTCATTCTACTTATTAGGACAAATGACATTAATGCTTTAGTTTCATAATAAAAGCTTCTCTTACAACCATTTTTTAGAATTATAGTTGCTCAGTTAATTAAAACAAACACGGATTCATGTATTAATCTCCTTTTTTTCATGATTAGGCACCATAAACTCTTTTAACTCATTGGGATAAGTGGCATTGATGTTTTGGTTTCATAGGAAAAGCTTCTCTTTCGACTACTCTTTAAAATTAAAGTTCAACTATCAATTGGGACTAACACAGATTCACAAAATAATCTTATTTCTTTTCATGATTGAGTACCGTAAACTTATTCTCCTTATTGGGATAAATGGCATTAAAGCTTTGGTTACATAAGAAAAACTTTTATTTCTATCATTTTTTAGAATTAAAGTTTATTTGTCAATTTAGATAAACATAGATTCACGTAATTATCTCCTTTCTTTTTGTGAGTGAGAATTGTAAACTCCTTCTCCTTATTGGGATAAATGAATTGATTCTTTTGGTTCCATAAGAAAAACTTTTCTTTCCACTATTTTGTTAGAATTAAAGTCTATCCGTCAGTTGGGACAAACATGGATACACATAATAATCTCCTTTCCTTTCATGATTGGGCACCATAAACATATTTTCTTCAATGGAGTAAATGAAATTAATTCATTAATCTTATATAAAAAGCTTTTCTTTCCATCAATTTCCTTAGAATTAAAGTTTATCCGTCCACGGCGACAAATATTGATTCTCATAATAGTGTCCTTTCTTGTCTTGATTAGGTACCATAAGCTCATTTTTCATGTTAAGATAAATGGCATTGATGCTTTGGTTCCATAAGAAAAGCTTTTCCTTCCATTATTTCCCTTAGAATTAAAGTCCGTCCATCAGTTGGGACAAACATGGATACACATAATAATCTCCTTTCTATTCATGATTTGGCACTATAAACACATTTTCTTTATTGGAGTTAATGAAATTGATGAATTGGTCTTATATAAAAGGCTTTTCTTTCCATCAATTTCGTTAGAATTAAAGTTTGTCTGTCAATGGCAACAAATAATGACTCTCATAATAATATCCTTTTTTTCTTGATTAAGGACCATAAACTTATTTTCCACATTGGGATAAATGGCATTGATGCTTTGGTTTCATAAGAAAAGCTTTTCTTCCCATAATTTTTTGGAGTCAAAGTTTGTTCATCAATTTGGACAGAGACGTATTCATATAAAATCTTATTTCCTTTCATAATTGGGTGCCATAAACTCATTCCACTCATTAGGATAAATGACATTGATGCTTTGGTTTTATAAGAAAGGCTTCTCTTTCCATCATTTTTTAGAATTAAAGTTCATTTGTCAATTGCGACAAATACGTACTCACATAATAACCTCTTTTCTTTTCATGATTAATCACCTTAAACTCATTCTGCTCATTAGGATAAATGACATCGAAGCTTTGGTTTCATTTAAAAAGCTTTTCTTCCCACCATTTTTTATAATCAAAATTCATCTTCAATTAGGAAAAACACGGATTCACATAATAATCTATTTTCTTCTCATGACAGGTTGCCAAAAACTCTTTCTACTTATTAGGATAAATGACATTAACGCTTTGGTTTTATAGGAAAAGCTTTTCTTTCAACTGTTTTTTAGAAATAAAGTTCATTTGTCATTAGGAACAAACATGGATTCATATAGTAAATCCCTTTCCTTTCATGATTGAGCACCACAAACTCATTCTCCTCATTGGGATAAATGACATTGATGCTTTGGTTTTCTTTGAAAAGTTGTTTTTTCCACTATTCTCCTTAGAAGTAAAGTCCATCCAATAATAGGACAAACACAGATTCTTATAATAATCTCCTTTCTTTTCATGATTAGGAACCATAAACTCATTTTCCTTGTAGGGATAAATGACATTGATGTTTGGTTTAATAAGAAAAGCTTTTCGTCACACCATTTTTGGGAATCAAAGTTCATCTATGGATTAGGACAAACACACATTGACATAATATTCTCCTTTCTTTTCGTGATTGGGCACTATAAGTTCATTCTATGCATTAGGATAAATGACATCGATGCGTTAGTTTCATAATAAAAGCTTTTATTTTCACCATTTTTTAGAATTAAAGTTTGTTTGTCAATTGAAACAAACACGGATTCACATAATAGTCTCCTTTCTTTTCATGATTGGGCACTATAAGCTCGTTGTATTCATTGGGATAAATGGCATTCATGTTTTGGTTTCATAGGAAAACTTTTTTTTTTGACTTTTTTATAATTAAAATTCATCTGTCAATTAGGACTAATGCAGATCACATAATAATCTCCTTTTTTTTCATGATTGGGCACCATAAACTCATTCACCTCATTGGGATAAACAACGTTGATGCTTTGGTTTCATAAGAAAAACTTCTATTCCCACCTTTTTTTAGAATCAAAGTTTGTATTTCCATTTGGATAAACTTGGATTCATGTAAATATCTCCTTTCTTTTCATGATTGGGAATCGTAAACTCATTCTCCTAATTGGGATAAATGAATTGATGCTTTGGTTTCATAAAAAAAGCTTTTCCTTCCACTATTTTCCTTAGAATTAAAGTTCATCCATCAATTAGGACAAACATGGATATGCACAATAATCTCCTTTCCTTTCATGAATGAGCCCATAAATACATTTTCTTTATTGGAATAAATGATATTGATGCATTGGTTTCATATGAAAAGCTTTTTTTCCATTAAATTTCCTTAGAATTAAAGTTCATCTGTTAATGGCGATAAACATGGATTCTCAAAATAATCTCCCTATTTTTCTTGATTGGGGACCATAAACTTATTCTTTTTATTGGGATAAATGACGTTGATACTTTGGTTTCCTAATAAAAGCTTTTCTTCCCACAATTTTTTAGAGCCAAAATTCGTTTGTCAATTTGGACAAAAATAGATTCACAAAAAAAGTCTTTTCTTTTCATGATCAGGCACCATAAACTCATTCCACTCATTGGGATAAGTGACATTGAAGCTTTGGTTTCATTTAAAAAGCTTTTCTTCTCATCATTTTTTAAAATTAAAATTCATCTGTCAATTAGGACAAATACGAATTCACATAATAATCTCCTTTCTTCTCATGATTAGTTTCCAAAAACACATTCTACTCATTAGGATAAATGACATTGATGCTTTGGTTTCATAGGAAGAGGTTCTCTTTCAGCCATTTTTGAGAATTAAAGTTCGTTTGTCAATTGGGACAAATAAGGATTCACATAATAATCCCCTTTTTTTTTTTGATTAAGCACCACAAACTCATTCTCCTCATTGGGATAAATGACATTGACGCTTTGGTTTCATTTAAAAAGCTATTTTTTCCACTGTTTTCCTTTGAAGTAAAGTTCATGTGACAATAAGGCAAACACGGATTCTCATAATAATCTCTTTTTTTTCACGATTGGGAACCATAAACTCATTTTTCTCGCTGGGCTAAATGATATTGATGTTTGGTTTAATAAGAAAAGCTTTTCTTCCCACCCTTTTTTTGAATCAAAGTTCATCTGTCGATTAGGACAAACATAGATTCACATAATATTCTCCTTTCTTTTCGTCATTGGGCACCATAAGCTCATTCTACTCGTTAGGATAAATGACATTGATTCATTTGTTTCATAATAAAAGCTTCTATTTTGGCCTTTTTCTAGAATTAAAGTTCGTTTGTCAATTATAACAAACACGGATTCTCATAATTATCTCCTTTTTTTTCATGATTGGGCACTATAATTTTGTTCTACTTCTTGGGATAAATGGCATTGATGTTTTGGTTTCATAGGAAAAGCTACTCTTTTGACTATTTTTTACAATTAAAGTTTATTTGTCAATTTGGATAAACTTGGATTCACGTAATTATTTTATTTCCTTTCATGATTGGGAACCATAAAGTCATTCTCCTTATTGGGATAAATGAATTGATGCTTTGGTTTCATAAGAAAAGCTTTTTCTTCCACTATTTTCCTTAGAACTTAAACCTATCCATCAATTAGGACAAACATGGATACACATAATAATATCCTTTTCTTTCATGATAGGGCACCATAAACACATTTTCTTCATTTGAGTAAATGACATTGAGGCATTTTTTCACATGAAAAGCCTTTCTTCCTATCATTTTTTATAGTCAAAGTTTATCCATCAATTGGGACAAAGATGGATTCAAATAATAATCTCCTTTCTTTTCATGATTGGGTGCCATAAACTCATTCTTCTCATTGGGAAAATGACATTGACGCTTTGCTTTCTAAGAAAAGCTTTTCTTATTTTTTGTAGTTGAAGTTCATCTATCAATTAGGACAAAGATTGATTCACATAACAATCTCTTTCTTTTCATCATTGGGCTCCAAAAACGTACTTTACTCATTGGGATAAACAACATTGATGCTTTGATTTCACAAGAAAGGCTTTTCTTTCCACCATTTTTTAGAATTAAAGTTCGTTTGTCAATTGCAATATACACAGATTTACATACTAATCTTATTTCTTTTCTTGATTGGGCACTGTAAACTCATTCTCCTTAGTGGGATAAATGGCATTGAAGCTTTAGTTTCATCTAAAAAGCTTTTCTTCCATCATTTTCTAGAATCAAAATTCATCTATCAATTAGGACAAACACAAATTCACATAATAATCTCCTTTCTTTTGATGATTAGTTCCCAAAAACATGTTCTACTTATTGAGATGATTGGGTACCACAAACTTATTCTTGTTATTAGGATAAATGATATTGATACTTTGGGTTTATTTAATAAGTTTTTCTTTCCAACATTTTCCTTAGAAGTAAAGTTTACCGGACAATAGGACAAACACGCATTTTCATAATAATCTCCTTTTTTTTTTCATGATTGGGAACTATAAACTCATTTTGCTTGCTAGGATAAATGATAGTAATCTTTGGTTTAATAAGAAAAGCTTTGCTTCCCACCATTTTCTAGAGTCAAAGTTCATCAGTGAGTTGGAACAAAAGTGGATTCACATAATAATCTCTATCTTTTCATGATTGGGCACCATAAACTCATTATCCTCATTGGGATAAATGACATTGATGCTTTGGTGTCACGAGAAAAACTTCTATGCCCACCGTTCTTTAGAATCAAAGTTCATCTATCAGTTTGCATAAACATGGATTCACGTAATTATCTCCTTTCTATTTATGATTAGGAACCGTAAACTTATTCTCCTTATTGGGATAAATGAATTGGTGCTTTATTTTCATAAGAAAAGCTTTTCCTTCCATTAGTTTCCTTAGAATTAAAGTTCATCCATCAATTAGGACAAACATGGATACATAAAATAATTTTCTTTTTTTTTCATGATTGGGCACCATAAACATGTTAAATTTATTCGAATAAATGACATTGATGCATTGGTTTCATATGAAAAGCTTTTCTTTCCATCAATTTTCTTAGAATTAAAGTTCGGCTGTCAATGGTAACAAACATGAATTCTCATAACAATCTCCTTGCTTTTGATAATTAAGGGTCATAAGCTCATTCTCCTCATTAGGATAAATGATATTAATGCTTTGGCTTCATAAGAAAAGCTTTTCTTTCATAATTTTTTTGAGTCAAAGTTCATCCATCAATTTGGATAGCAATTTGGACAATGACAGATTCACATAAATCTCTTTTCTTTTCGTGATTAGGTGCCATAAACACGTTGCACTCATTGGGTTAAATGATATTGATGCTTTGGTTACATAAAAAAGGCTTTTTTTTCCACCATTTTCTTACAACTAAAGATTATTTGTCAATTGCAATAAACATGGTTTTGCATTATAATCTCCTTTTTTTTATGATTGGGCACCATAAACTCTTTCTGCCTATTGGGATAAATGACATTAAAGCTTTGGTTTCATTAAAAAGCTTTTCATGCCACCATTTTTTTGAATCAAATTCATTCGTCAAATAAAACAAACATGAGTTCACATAATAATCTTCTTTCTTTTCATGCTTGGTTGTCAAAAACTCACTCTACTCATTAGGATAAATGACATTGATGCTTTGGTTTCATAAGAAGAGCTTCGCTTTCTGCTAGTTTTTAGAATTAAAGCTCACTTGTCAATTGGGACAAACACGGATTCCCATAATAATCCCCTTTCTTTTCATGATTAGGGACCATAAACTCACTCTCCTCATTAGGATAAAGGACATTGATGCTTTGGTTTCATTTAAAAAGCTTTTCCTTCCACTATTCTCCTTAGAAGTAAAGTTCATCCAACAATAGGTAAACAAAAATTCTCATAATAATCTGCTTTCTTTTCATGATTGGGAACCATAAACTCATTTCCCTCACTATGATAAATGCATTGATGCTTTGGTTTAACAAGATGAACTTTTCTTCCCACCATTTTTTAGATTCAAAGCTCGTCTATTGTTAGGACAAACAAAAATTCACATAATATTCTTTTTTTTTTCATGATTAGGCACCATAAGCTCATTCTACTCATTGCGATAAATGACATTGATACATTACTTTCATAATAAAAGCTTCTCTTTTGACCAATTTTTAGAATTAAGGTTCATTTATCAATTAAAACAAACATGAATTCACTTAATAATCTCTATTATTTCATCATCAGGCAGTGTAAGCTCGTTCTACTCACTAGGATAAATGGCATTAATGTTTTGGTTTCATAAGAAAAGCTTCTCTTTCGACTATTTTTTAAAATTAAAGTTTGTCTGTTAATTGAGACAAACACAATTTCACATAAAAATCTTCTTTCTTTCCAAGATTAGGCACTGTAAACTTATTCTCCTTATTGGGATAAATGACATTAATGCTTTGATTTCGTAAGAAAAACTTTTATTCCTACCATTTTTTAGAATAAAAGCTCGTCTGTCAAATGGGATAAACACAAATTCACATAATTATCTCCTTTTTCTTCATGATTAGGAACCATAAACTCATTATCCTCATTGGGATAAATGCTTTGGTTTCATAAGAAAAGCTTTTCCTTCCACTATTTTCCTTTGAATTAAAGTCCATCTGTCAATTAGGACAAACATGGATATACATAATAATCTCCTTTCCTTTCATGATTAGGCACCATGAACACATTTTTTTATTGGACAAAATGACATTGATGCATGGGTTTCATATGAAAAGCTTTTCTTTCCATCAATTTCCTTAGAATTAAAATTCATCCGTCAATGGCAACAAACATGGATTTTCATAATAATCTCTTTTCTTTTCTTGGTTGGGATCATAAACTTGTTCTCCTAATTAGGATAAATGGCATTGATGCTTTGGTTTCATAAGAAAAGCTTTTCTTCCCATAATTTTTAGAGTCAAAATTCGTCCATTAATTTGGACAAAGATGGATTCATGTAGACACCTTATTTTGTCCGGGCTAATTTTTAGCAATCTGGAGCATGGACATAAGAGGGGCGATGATCGTCGCCTAGAAAAAAAGTATTTTGAAGATGTAAAGAAGGCTTAGGGATCATATCAAAGATAAATGTGAAGATGTGGCATCAAATGACGTAGTCCAAGGTATCGGGGACAAAAGATATGAGAAAATTCATAATTTTACTTAAATGTATCGATACATGGTTCTCATGTATCGATACAATGCTCCAACGCACCAAAAATTTGAAATGTCCCCATTTGTATT
>JAQSVH010208128.1:8736-28861 GCA_029448705.1 Adansonia digitata
TAACAAAAATAATAAATAATTTATTGTATTGATTTTTAAAAATTTTTGTGACCAAGTCATTATAAAAGCAGTATAAACAATAAACGATTAGCAATGCAGACCAAATTTTAAATTTAATAATACACTCATTTTGATTATAAAATGATGATTAAATTATTAAATAAGTCACTGACTGTTTTCTCTTTGTTAGGTCTTAATACTTTTATTGTCCTAAATAAAATTTATTTCAAACAAGAAACTAATTTTTAAAAAATAAAAAATAATTTAGATAGATATTAAAATTAAAGAGTTTATTTGGATATAAGTTTAAGATTAATGGTCTATTTAAGTATAAATTAAAAATTAAGGGCTTATTGGTTAGTAATAAAACTATAACAATTTAACAAAAAATGAAAAAAAAATTGAGGATTTTTTATTACCTAAACTTATATAGATTTACAAAATTATGAAATAAAGATTATAATTTTATAAATATTAGGTACTACTAACTTCAAAATTTTAGAGCTCTTGGTAAAATTAAGTCTCCTTTTACTTCTAACAACTAGTATTTGTTGTTGTGTGTCACATGAATTCTCGTTATTGCATACAATTTTAAACTTATAATTGTATATTTTATAAATAAATAAAATTAATAAATTGTTCATTAATGAAATTTATATTAACATATAAAGTCTTTCCATCTTTAAAATGATGTCAAATTAATATAAACTTTACTCTCTCTAATGTTATTACTGTAAAAGTAAAAGTGTGAACACTAAGAAATTTAACGTGAGTTTTAACTCTTTTTATTTAAAATAATGCAAATAAATAAATTTAAAAAAGTCATCAAGGGAAAATTTATTAAAAGTAAAATAAATTACTGTAGTGATAAAATTGTGAAGTTTTAAAGATTGGATAACCAAAACATAAATTATTGAAAAGCAATTTATCTTTTTTTTTTAATTTCTAAAAATTATTTTCTTAAAATTCATAATGGCACGTGGACAATGTCACATGACATGTCAAAATGATATGGCAATGCTGCCTGGCATTTGACAAATTGTGTGCTACATCATTCATCCATTAGTCTTTCATGGTTAGGTAATCAAAAAAATGATTTTTTTTATAATGCTAAAGCCTTATTTGATAACTTTGAAAATTTAGTGACCAAAACCAAACCAAGTGAACAGTTGGGTGACTATCTGTGTGGTTTGCCCTTAATTTTAAATAAAATGAGGTTTATTTACAAATTTAATTTATTTGTTTGGGTCATCTTTCATTTATTTGCTCTTTGATCAATTTCTCATTTAATTTTTAAGAAGCCCATTTAGCAAAAGATGATAGATTTTGGTGGTAATTTCATGTGATAATTAAGCCTAGGCTTAGTCTTTTCTAGCCTACAAAAAAATGAAAATTTTGAAATATTAATGAATTGGTTATGATGGTGGGTAGTGGGAGGCCTCTATTCTTCCTAAATTAAAGGTCTTTGGCCAATAAAATGTTAAAAAAATAGCCAAGGACATGCGGAGACCATTGGAAGGCTAAATTTTGCATGAAAAATGAAAAAATAAAGGTAATTTTACCCTTCTAAGAGGGAAATCCCCAATTTACCTTATTTTTAACACATTAACTTTTCTTCTTTTCCTTCACCCCAAAAATCCTAGCAACATCAAAAAAATTCCAACAAAAATAAAAGCTAAATAAGCAACAAAATCAACGAAAAGGCTAAAAAAATAGGAAAACCATATGGAATTAAACTATCTTAGTATACTATTTTTTTTTAATTTTTAAGGTTGCTCATCTCATTTAGTATGCCTTCTTCATGTTGGCCATAACCCTTTAGGATTCATGCATTTTTCTTAAGTTCCATGTGGTTATTTCGATGGATGTGTTTATGGTTCATTTTGATAATGAAAATCCCCTTCCTTGGTCCCTTGAAGTTTCAACCAGCTCATTGTTTTAATGCTTTCATGCTTTGTTCGATCTCCATGCCATGATTTATGTTATCTTTGCTTATTTTCCATTTTATGGCATGGTCATGTCAATTTTCCATGCTTTGATGATGATATGTTTGTTAAAATACCATTTTATGTGAGCAAGTTCATGACTTGGTGCTTGATACTATGCATTTTTATTCATGATATTTAATTAAAAGTGCTTGATTGAGTGGCAAATATGATTTTATAAATAAGCCCCAAGATTGGCTATTATTAATCTAAAATGATGGATTAATCATGGCTTATGTTTTTCACTATTTGATGCCATAAAACTTGGAGTAAATCAAGCTTTTAATTGTTGGATTCATGGTTGAAAAAATCCAAATATATTATATTTTTAAACCTCCTATATTGATTCTTAAAAGTTACTTGTGTTAATGCCTTGATGATGCCTTGTTGTCATTATTGGTGAATGTATAGCTTGTTCAAGTGCCCCACTAAACCTAGGGCTTAGGGTGGATCTATTAGCCAAATGCATGGACCCTTATAATAAGACATTTGCATGTCCAAAAAACAAATCAAGTCTAGGTAATTGAAAACTGTAAATCTTTTTTGTTTTTTTTTGTTTTGGCTGTTGGCAACCATAGTATATTGACATGAAAAATTATTTTCTAGCCTTAGATGATTTTCTAGAATTTGTTTTTTAGATTTTTTTTCTTTCAAATTACATTAAATTATCTTTCCAACGAGCATTTTTTCACTCGCTTTGGGTCTGGATAAAGGAGTTATGCCTTTTTGATTATTCACTACTTGGAACCCTTAAGGCAAGCAATCAGTGCCCACTACAACTTGTTTTTGGCCCTTTCAAGGATATTTCATGATTTTTAAATATTTTCCCTTAAACTACATCAAATTCTCTTTCTTGTGATATATCATTTGTGACTTTCTGAGTTGGAATGAATCCAAGATGATTTTTCAAAATTTGCTGCACCAACTCCCTTACACTTGCTATAATGCTAAATAGAGTCTGATTTTAAAAATTATTTTTCTCTTAGGAAGAAATTTTCTAAGAAATTTGACTATTTCTAGATGAAACCTTGTTATGTTGCCTTTCTAACGCCATATCATTTGCCTAATTTAGAGTCTGGAAGAGCCCAAAATAAATTCAAGAAACTCGATAGCACGATGCTCTCCTGTGCTTCTAACGTTTAGAAATATTGACTATGACCAATGTCCACTATTTTGATGCATTCATATGCCTCTAAATTGAGGTTAGTTATTGCCAAAATAAGGTTATAAGTCATGCATAGGTCTAAGGCTCAATTTTTTTTTGAAAAATTAATTTGATCTTTTCCCACAATTATTCAATTTAAACAAAATTTACCATTTTTACTAAAAATACCGAAATTGCATCATTTTTTAACAATTCCAAAATTTTTCATCATTTTAGTTTTCTTTCAATCTTGTTTTTCAAAATTTCCCTAAAAAATAAGGTTTTCTCTCCCCCAAGTTTTCCCCAAATTTTGCAACCTACCTTGGTTTTCATGCCTTAATCACCCTTTAAGTCCAAGCTTGTCTCCAAATTATTAGTCGATTATTTCTAGATAACCGACAACAACTAAAAGATATATACCTAACAGACCCTCTTTTTCTTGCTTGTTAGGCTCTTCCAATGCCTAATCTAAAGCACCTTTTCAAAATCAAATTTAAAAATCATTTTAATAGAAAACCCTATGTTCTGCTTCCCTCATTGGTCGGGAACATAGTGGAACTCAAATTTATGCAAGAAAAACCTAGGTTTATTATTTCTAAATATTCATTTAAGCATAAAGGTGATTGTATGAAACAATTAAAAAATTAAAATAAGACAACCTAAAATCGAGATATTTATGGCTAGATGGCATTGATTTAAGGCATTGTGGGGTGCTAATACTTCCCTACTGTAACTAACTCTCAAGCATAATTACCTAACTCTAGTTCACTTACATATTAAAATCGAACTTTTGAGTTTCATAACTCAATAGGAGCCAGATTTAATAAGTGTTCAGCCATACTTAGCTCAAATGATTGGTGACGATTCTATTTTTGCTACTATTTCATAATAGCTGTTAAGGATTATTTGGATGAGTGATTAGTTTAATGATCTCCCCTAATTCTGATGCAAGAAATACTTTTTTCTCATCGATCACACCAAAGTATCTTTAAGTTGAGTGTTTTCAGCCGCGATGGCTCTCGGTGAATGAGACGGCACCTTTTCTATCTTACTTGCTAATACTCAGAATCAGCTTCCCTCTCCATAATCAATCAAACAGCCGAGCATGCCATAATGGAAGCATAAAAAAACATTGACAAAGCAACTAGTGCTTCTTATCCCTGTGGGGGATTTCAACCTAAAAACTTTGTTGTCGAATAAGATTCTGAAAAAATATTAAAAGAAAAAGGTAGATGAATAAATAGATTTGGTGGACATTATGATCCCCAAAAGTCATATAGAAAAAACCTATTAATAAGATTGGAAAGAAGAATAATGAGATTTATGAGTGGAAAAATGTAATAGAAAAGAGGTTTTAAGGGAATATCTGGGAATGATGGCATTTTTATCAAAAAATTTATATTAGAAGAACGACTAAATTGACATTAAATAGGGCATTAGATGAATATTCAGACCCTTCAATAACATGTATTGAATTGGAAAAATTCAGAAAAAAATGAATCAAATATACGTTTAGTGTGGTCCCATTGAATACGGGCCGAATGAAATTGGTGCTAAGTTAAACCAACAAAGTGCTATTATCGATGGTCATCGGTTTCTAACACGCATGTGGGGTGTAAGTATAGATATAAGCGGGTGTTGATTGACGCCTAAAGAAAAGGCTACCCTTGCATTGCCCATTTCCCATTTCTCGTTGCCCAACGCAGCGAAGTAAGGTCAGTGGAATTCACGTGGACTCGAGCGCTACATAACAAGCAACGTAACCACTAAAGCACAAGGACACGTTCTTTTTCCCAGTACATTGGATGTCGGTCGGTGGGCATTAAATAGTAACACCGCCATTTTCTTTTTATCCCAACAGCTTTTCATTGTTCAGTGCTACATCGTTCCAATTTTTCCCTGCAATAAATATAATATTATATATAACTTTTACCTTTTATTTTTTTCTTCTTCTTACAATTAAATACTTTACAATAAAATAATCAAAAGCAAAAACCTTCTCTCTATCTTGCTGAATGAGCTTAGACTCACACTACTAAAGCAATGATGGAAGTTTAAAAAAGAGCAAATTACAGAGGAAAAAAATGCTTTGTAGTCGTGAGATTTTCAATTTTTTATTAAAGAAAGATGTGAGGAAGATACTAAAGCAGAAGGATAGCGACGCTGGTGAAAGAGGTAAAAACTACTATACTCTTCTTTCATTTTCTTGCTTTTTTTTTTTGTTTTTTATTTTTTTGATGATGGTGGTTAAGAGGCGGGGTTCATTTCCTTAAACATTTAGAACATGAAACGAGCAACAAAAGTAAAGAGATAAGAAAATATACCAGCAAAAGTTTCAACAGTTTTTCTTTAAAAGATATGAGATTCTTCCAAACAAAGAGGTTGTCTTTCTAGTTTCTTCTTACTTCTTTTGGGCTAGCAAGAAGAAAAACAAGCAAAAATGCCTAATGGCGTTTTGGGGCTATTTTTTGCAAGTGCTATGGCGAGCTAGGAGGTGAGGTTGTTTTAATGTTGATGTTGGCTAGTAAAATTGTCGAAAGCGTGTGAAGTGAGTGTAAAAGTCCTCCTTCAGCTGAGCTGAAGTTGACCTATATAGTTACGTAAATGGTAAAGAAAATACAAAAAGCAAAGGTATTTTGGAGTTTTGGTGCATGTGCCTCATATCATGCCCAACTATATCTTAATTTCATCAGCTCGCTTGGCAAAAATTGTGGATCAAGGTCACTTTATGTAGCTAAGCGATGTGAAGGTATCAAAGTGCCCTCTAACAAATTGCATTAAGTTATAAAAATGTCTTTGGTCATGGCTATTTGTGCTTCCAAAATTTAAGTGATCCAATTATAAGTCCAATGCTGAGTTTTGATATGAACTTTGATGATTTTTATGCTAAAACGTGTCCAACTTCATGTTCTAATGTCATGGTGCCAAGGGATAAAAATAGCTCATACTAACAAATTTGGAGGCCCTTAATCGATACACCAAGACCTTATATTGATGCATACACAAAAAAAATATGAATGTTACTCGCCATTGGCTCTCTAAACATCTTACCATGGCTAAGAATAATAGGGGATTGATCCGTGCTTCTTTGAATAGCTTTGATGAAGTCTTAAATGATGATATTTGATACCTTAAAAGTTCGTCTAGACAAAATAGGGTTATCTACTAATATATTAATTAATTTTTTTATTTATTTTTCAAGTTTGCTTTCGTTCATGATTAGTTTTTTTTTTCTTTGTATATTAATTAATTAATTAATTTAGAATAAGATTATTTAATTAAAATTAGGGCAAAATTTAATTCTATTTAGATAAAATCAATTTAGGATAATATGTGATTAATTAGGTATTTTCTTAGATATGTGATTTGAGGGTGTGGATCATTTCCTAAACGTAATTGAATTCTCGAACCTTGTTCTAGCAAGTAAATTAGTACCTATTCTTTTTAATACTTTCGTTAAGCTTAGGATTACATTAAAAAAGATAGATCCTATAGGTGACTAATTACATTTAGATACAAATGATTAGTGGTAACTTTATAAATTAATTATAGTATACTAAATTCGTATTTGATATATTATGATAAGATTAAATTAAGTTGTCATTTTGACATCATCTACAACTGCTTTTCTCATCCAATCAAATGAAAAGTTTGTGCATCTTCTCCAATCCTCTTTTTCATTTTTGTTATTTTTTTCGTAACAAAAGTAATTTTTTTCGGTTTTCATTTTTTTTGAACCTTTTATTTTTTGTTGTGGAATTTGGGCTTGAGCTTTTTGTTGGGTTTATGGAATTTTAGGATTCAATTAGGACTTGGATCGGGTTTGCATTTCGGTTAAAGTTTTAGGGATTCGATTAGGAACGGCTTGAATTTAAATGTAGGGTTTGATTAGGGTCTAAGGTTAATAGTTTGAATTTAGTGTTTGACCAAGTTTGATATGGTATTGCAAGATTAAGACTTTAAAACTTGAAAAAAAAAATCTATTTTATTCAAACTTAAAACAGCAGATAAGGTCCAAAATGATTGAGACTTAAAATAACCCAAAAAGTACAATTGATATTAGTCAAAGTGAAATAGGGCTCGTAAGCTATAAATGATTCAACCGTAATAAAGTGATAAAATATTTTGTAAAAAGTGACTTAGAACTCCATGATCCAAATCTTGAAATCATCAATTAACCGGTTATGTGCTAATCAGGACCTAAATTAATAAAAAAATCGTATAACTAATCATAATAAAATGGTCAAAATATTTACTAAAAGTGAAACTGAACCATGATTGTTGGCACTATATGGTATCAGCGATAGCGCAGTACCTATTGGTATATACTAATTTTGAAAAAAATCTCTATGATATTAGTATTATATCATTTTGATTTTTGTATTGATTCATGTCAATTAGAATCAGTTCATATCAATTGATACAAGATTTTGATTTTTTGATTTTTTTAAATTATTTTATTTATTTGATAATTTTAATAAATTCCTAATACTTTTGCTCCCATGATAATTTCATCAAAAATAAAATAAATTCATTAAGTTAAGCTATAATAATCGAATTAATATTACGTTACTATATTTCTAATTTTTTTATATTTATTTCTATTTAATTTAAAAAAAAATTTAGTTATTAAATATTTATAATTCTAAAATTTTATATTTCTACATACACATATAAATACATGTAACAAAAGTATCTTCGCATGTGTATATAATATATATATTTTTAGATAACTTAAACATAGACCGTATATATATAAAAAAAACTTTAAAAATATTGATAATTCTGAAATGATAAATGCACCAATAACAATACATATTAATATCAAAACAAAAATCAAAACAATCACCTACCAATATAATATGATTAACTTGAATTGAACTTTAGGACCCAACCCAAATCTTGAAGTCACTATTAATTCCGCTAGGTCGAAATCAATAAAAATTCTCTGAATCTTGTAAACAAGCGACTTTAAATGGTTCATGATATTCGAACTTTAAAATTCATGATATTCAAACTTTAAAATTTCATTTGATTGTAAATCTGGTCGAAAATAAGCTTAGTGAAATGCTTTTGGGCCAACTGCTCCGTGACCAATTTTAAGTTAAAATTAATTGTCATCGTAATGTATATTATTATATAAAATCTTTTACATGTTATTATAATAGAATATTTGTGAAAATATTTTATAAATGTTCTAATCAACTGTTGTACATATCTACCTTCCTTGCCTTGCCCCCGAAGAAGTTGTATAATATAAGATTAATTAAACTAGAAAAATATATGAACCATAAAAATTATTTCTATTTGCGCCATAATTAAGATCACATTCTAGATAAGCATTACTCTATATTGAATTTCAAGGGGGCAAAAGGCCTAGATACTCCATAAGCTAACTACTGGTATAGTATCATGTAGTATGTAACATTTTACAAGCTAGGTTGAGAATAAAGCTTTCTGCACTGATTTTTAATTCATTGATAGACCTAGTACGCCTTGATGACAAGAGCTTCCAGGCTTGACTACCTTTCATATTGAATTTCTCGAGCCTCCCAAAAAACATTACAATAATAAGGATTAACTTTCCCATGTTACTTCACCTCCCCACGAATCCAGCCCATGTATCTCTACACCAGCTTTCAGCTTTCACTCATCCTTCGCAGCTATAGCCGGTTGAGAAACCACCATTCCCATAAGCACTGCAAAGTGAACGTAATATATTAATTACTTACATGGGAAACACGTATAGTTCGATTAGGGAACTCAGATGAAGGATCTGATTTGACTGTACTTAGTTCTTCTTTATGTTGACTTGAGGGCTATCAAGTTTATTGAATGATGAGGAATGATAGAACGATATTATTCGAGAAGTTGCAGCTGCTAGTGTAGCCCATTTGCTATATGCAGATGACAGCTTATTTTTCTATCGAGCCAGCGTGGGTGATTGTAATGAAGTGGTGAATATTTTGCATATGTACTAGCTAGCCTCGGGATAAAAGGATATATGGTCACAAATCCAAGGATGGAGGCCGAAGTTGCTATCTCAGGCTAGTGCGCCCATAATGATCCAACCGGTCGCTGAATAATGCCTTTGTATATTAGAAGCTATTACAAATTGCTAAATAATTTTCACCACGATTTAAATATGCTTATAGCAAGGTTTCCGTGGGGAGATGGTGTGACTAAAAGAAGAATACGTTGGAAGAGCTGGGAATTGCTTTTCTATTCTAAACTTGATTAGGGCTTAGGATTTAACTATTTTTGAGTACTTAATTTAACCTTTTGTCTAAAATGATGCATTTTTGTCATATTTTCCTTCTCTTCTCCTATGAAAGCGAGCACTGAGCAAAGGTACAAAATCGTTCTTTTATGTGAACTAGAATATTGTTAGAAGGGAGGTGCTAGGTTGGTGATGAGTATTGAAGTTTGAGGGGACAAATGGCCTAAAAAGCATCGGGCTTCCAATTTTCTTTTCCAAAATCATAACCTACTTTGATGTTAGCTGCAAATCTAAAAAACAAAGGTAGGAGATGCTAGAAAGCTAACATGGTGCATGAATCATTTTCCAATGAAGTTGTTGAGATTGTCTTGCATACGCCATTAAGCCATAATACAACTCTAGATAAACTGATCCAGATAAACTCTTTGAATAGACAAATTTTTGGCCAGTCAGCTTATTACGTGGGCAGATGAATGCTTGCAAGGAGGAGCTTGATGCTACAACGAGGCTAGCCATATGATGCTATTCTAAATTGCCAATGTGGTGTTGAAGTTGAAGTATTTCACGTGGCATCTCGCTTAAGGAGTTCTACCTATAATTGCCGCGTTTAAGAAAAAAGGAATTACTTTAAAGGTACATTGTTATGCTTTGGGTTGTCATTGTGACTCCATTTAATATATATATATTTTATTATGGTCTTAGAATGGTAGGCTTAGAGTATTCTCTGTTCTTGAATGGTGTCTTTGATGATCTAAGGTTGTTTGCTATGGACTTTTTGCTACGGCCATGCCAAAAGGCTAAAAAAAAGAGGCTTGGGATGCATAAAGTCTGTTAGATGTCACTAAAAATGCCTTAGTTTTCATTGATTTTGTGTTCACAATACATAAACAGTGCATAAGCATCGTATTTATAATCGAGAAATCAAAAGAGCTTAATTATAAGGATATGATGGAAGATTGATGAGATTGTTAAAGCTTAGCTTTGGGCATATGACGGAAGATTGATGATCTTAAATGAAGGTCAATGCTAATTCTTGATTCATTTGTCTTATGAGATTGCTTGACAAAATATTATTCTCGTTGACTAGTTTAAACATCCTTAACTTGCCCCCACAAGATGGTGAAGCCATTAACAACACTAATCTTAGACATTAAGAACAACAATTATTGTTGAGCTAGATGTTTGGTGAGACCATCTACAAGTTTGATAGTGGTATTAACAATAGTTCGGTACTATGCCTCTGTTAAAGATCTAGTCACCAGCCTTTCTTTAGAGAATTTCCTAGAGAGTGGATTGCCTTCTAAGTAAAAAAATACATATATAAATATATATGTTGAGGTTGATTTTCTATTATCCAGAGAACTTTTCTAGTTTGAATCAATAAATGTAGAGCGTGTCAATGCTGAATGCTTCTCAAGAAGAGTCCATGACAAACTGTACCTTTAAGGTATAGTAGAATTTTTTCCCTCTTTTGAATTATACCAGTGAGTTTGACTTGGAGCATGTATAAACTGGGAGAGTTTATTGATAAAGAAGGCAATATCATGTCTTGTACTAGATAGATACCGTAAGGAACTAATGAACTTTTTGTAGGCAATGGCATCTACTAGTTTGTGCCATTCTAAGAGAAGTTTAACATTTGTAGCCATAGGAGTAAGAACTTCTTGCACATGTCAAATTTTTCTGAAACATCTTGAATATATTTATGCTGAAAAAGAAACATGCCATTAGAAGTGTGAATTATCTCAACCCCTAAGAAGTAATGCAATAGTCTACAGTCTAAAAAGAGAATTTAAGAGTTAATTGGTGAAAAAAATCCTTCATAATGGTAGTGTTGCTCCTTGGGACCAGTAAGTCATCAAACCAAAGAATAAATAATTATAGTCTTTTAAATAGATGAAAAGAGATACATCCACTATTGAATTCTAAAAGCCAAAGCTAAGAAGAAAGAAGATCAACTCCTGGTACCATGATCTACTTGCCTATTTTAGACCATAACTAACCTTGCATGAAACTAAAAGGTTGGGCCCTGTGGACTTTCTCAAATAGTTTGCCTTAAAGAAAGGCATTTTTGACATTCAACTTCTGAATTAGCCAACTAAAGGCAAAAGCAATACATAATATTATTCTGATGGTGTAGGCTTTATGAAAGGATTGCATGTTGTTAGTGCGCGAAGAATCGAAAAACACGAGAAATTGACAAAAGCTTCAAGGTGTGTAGCAATACCACTTTCTTTAAGGTTTTATTTGCTCCCACCATTAATTAGGTATGCAAAAGGATTACTGGCTTATAGACTTCGAGGATACAATGAAGCCCTATGATTGACGACGTTTTGCATTGATGACATCAATCTATTATGCACTAAGTAGTATGTGACAAAACTATCAAAATTCTATTGTATTTTTCTCTCTAGTTTTCTATCTATATCTTTCAAATGAGAGGATTTTATTTATAGGCAAAGGAATGCCTCCTCATATGGACATAACTTTCCTTAATACATGTCCATTTGGATAGTCACACTACTTGATAATTAACTAAGAGACATTACTCTTAATTAAATAATTAAGAGATATTACTTTGAAGACATGACCTTTCATTATTTTGAAAATGTTCCAACAATCCCCCACCATTTTCAAAATAATCCAAATTTTGATAATTTTGGAAATCTATTACATAAATAAAGGTGTCTTAAGATTGACTTTCACTTAGTGAAAGCATGTTAAAGTTAACTGAAATTGCATGGTAGACTATGCTTTGAACCAACTATTTCGTTTGGTTAACCAAACACATCTCACACAAAGATTTCAACACCAGTTAATGCATAGTATCTGGGGACACTATTATGGCCATGTGTCTGTGTCCTCTTTTAATGAGTGTCGTTAGAGCCAAGCCCTTGAGCTCCTAGAAGCAGCCACAATTCACACTCACATAGGTAGATCCCATCGAGAGTGTTCCTGTAACTATAACACTCTAACATATTTATGTTATGAGTCTATCAAGAGTATATTTACTTATCCTTCCCTTATCATTACAGGTACCTAGCATTTTACCTGGGATAATGTATAATATAACATTTTAGTGCTAGCAACCACATACAGATGATGTACTTCAAGACTTGACGTTATACCAAGCGTTGAGTTAAGTTTCTATCATGGGTGAACTAATATTATGGGCTTGTACCTCATCCCCAAGTTACCAACATAGCTATGTTAATTTTCATACCAAATGGTGAACTTTTATAAATACTTGTATCTTGAAAGTTCATAAAACCAACCCACACACCATGTATGAATATCCATTCTTTTGCTAAAGAATACTCTTTAATAATATTTCATCTATCAAGGATATCCTTTATACAAATACCAATTCTTTGTCTTAATAATGATCACTTATCCCTTTCTCGTCATGGTTACACATTTGTTCATTTTATTTATTTCTTAATTTCATTATCACTAAATGTGTAAACCATACATCACATGTCCTTTTTCAACCAAATAATTTCTTATATGAGGCCTTAAATCTCTTGGTGAAATAAGATAATATTGTTGATATTTTTCCATAGCTTGTTGTCATAGTCAATGCATGATTTTAAACTTATTGTGTATATATACTCAAAATACATGACTTTTTATCAACAAACCATATAAACACAATGGTGTTTCATATCCCTTTTTAGAACAATAGTCAATATTAAACCATTACCAGGCTTATCAAGTGATTATTACATAAATACAGCCTTCATCAAGAACATTTTTAGTCATTTTATTGTTAATGACCAAAGCCTTGTCCTTCACCCAAATGGGATAATAGCTTTCTTCTTGCTATTTTAATATTTTCATTTTTGAGTCATGATTTTACAAATAGCTCAACTTTTGATGAATATTTTTCATATATTCCTTAAGGATGGCCACTTATGATAACTATCAATATGGAAAACATTAATCAATGGATGACAAAAGTCACCATTCATTAGTTTTATATACCATGCTCATCTATATTTTACAAATTTTATATCATGATTCCATAATGACTCCTTTAGAGATCATTTACCAATGCTATATATGGTGGATATAAATGCATTTTATCATATTCATAAACAAACTATATATTTATAGCTTTGTTCAAACTATATCCACTTTAATCATATTCATATGCACCATAGCATACATTAAATACCAAAGAAGATCAAATAAAATTATATAGTCACATTTGGATCTCCAAATCCTTATGGCCAAATTAATGACAATTATGTTACACATTTTCAATAGAAGATTTTTTTTTCATATTAGAATAGTGAAGCTTTTACTTTCCCACGATTCTACTTTGATTAGAAAAATTATCACATAAATAATTTTTAACTTATATAATTTCTAGTCAAAGCCACTTTTATATTGATAATATATTTTGTAAAATAGTCCAATCTTTGATTTCATAAAACCAAAATAAATTCATGTGACAAATAATAAAATAAGTTAAGGACTCATAATTTTATTTAACCTTTTTAATGTGGACTACCAGAATGTGTAACCAAATATAAAATCAATTAAGGTTTATGGTTGTTTTAAGCCAACCAAAATGATCCACCTTATATGTCCATCTATATAATAAACTTTCATTTAGTTTGTCATATATATATATAATTGCCAATAGAAATATATATTTTGCATAGTCATAATATTCATGAAAGATCCATATCATAAGCCACCAACAATATACAGCAATCATGAATCATAAGACAAATATATTAATTTATAAGTATCAAATACCTTCATAGACATCTCATAATAAGCTATTAAGACTTTAATACAATTTAATAACCATCCAAAAATCAAGGATTTTACACATAGATAATTAATTTAAATAAAAGTTCAAAAAACATATATGGATGTTGAGCATTATGAAAACTTGAGCTGCCATTGATTGTTTATTTTATCACTTCAATTTATTTACATTACAAATTTAATTAAATATAAAAAAGGAAAAATACATATCTGATGCTCCATAACATGCCTTTTACATGTATCATTTTTACTCTTGTCATGTCATCCCAAACATATGTATGTTAACATGCTTATGTTAAGCAATGGTTTATTAAATGCTGGGTCTTGCACCTTTTAATTGTATCCTCCACCTTTAATCAAATTTCCTATAAAATTACACAAATAAAACCTTAAAATTGTTAGTATGTGGGGAACTTAAAAACATGAGAAATTGACAAAAGCTTCAAGGTGTGTAGCAATACCACTTTCTTTAAGGTTTTATTTATCCCCGCCATTAATTAGGTATGCAAAAAGATTATCGGTGTATAAACCTCAAGGATACAATGAAGCCCTATGATTGATGGTGTTTTGCATTGATGACATTAATTTACTATGCACTTAGCAGTATGTGACAAAACTATTAAAATTCTATTATAGTTTTCTATCTATGTCTTCCAAATGAGAGGGTTCTATTTATAGGCAAAGGAATGCCTCTTCATATTGACATAACTTTTCCTAATACATGTCCATTTGGATAGTCACAACACTTGCTAATTAACTAAGAGACGTTACTCTTAATTAAATAATTGATTGACTTACCTTGAAGACATGACCTTTCATTTTTTTTAAAATGTTCCAACCCATGTATTGGTAAAATAAACTTTTAGGACAATGAAAGCTTTATGCTAGTAATTTGGCCTTGCATTTATCAATAGATCCATCAGGACACGTCTTAATTCTAAATGCCCATTTGTTGCCAATGACATTTTATTTTAGATGGGTGGAAGAAGATCCCAAGTATGAATTTTATTAAAGGATTAAATTATAATGATATTTTATTGTGTTTGCTTAGATCAATAATGGCTTGACTGACGCATATCGGCCCACATAAGGGAGGAGAGAATGCTTGGAAGCATGAGAAACTTTTGTTTAAATTGAATATGTTATTTTTAGACGTGATGGTCATGATATGGGTTCTAATGATGGTAGGGTAAGGTATGAGGCATAGGTAAAATGAGAGATAAGAGGTCGATTAATCGTGTTGCCTTTAATTGATTAATCTTTATCATAATTGTCCTCCAATTAATTACATAATACCAAAACTACCCTTTTATTGTTTGTCCAATTTGTTTTTACTTACTAAATCATCCCCTATTGATCACTTAAACATTTATCATTTATCTATTTTTATTCACTATATTACCCCTCAATCGACACTTAATCGAGGGATTCCTTTATATTATTTTATAAAATTTTGAATTTATCTTTAGAATGTGTTATTTGTTCTTTTGTGCTTATGTTAGGAAGAATGGCATCATGCAGGGGATTGTTTTTTATTTTATTTCATAAGTTTCTACATTTAACCTTAGAATGTATTATTTGTTTTTTATGATGCGTTAAGAAATGTACCAATATATTTGCTTATAATTTAACTAAGATGGCTTAAAGGTGATGATGTTGAATACATTGAAGCTAAGGGATACATATTTTTTGCTCATAAATCAACTATTATTTTTCCCAAATTGTTGTATTTGATTAAGAAAGAAAGAATCTAAATAAAGAGACAGGGGTTTACCTTATAACTTCTGTGGTGATGTTAAGGACATTGAAATTAAGGGGATCTTCCTTTATTTTTTCCCTTCTGGTGACGCAAATTAAGATGATGAAGATGGCTACGTATGAGAGTTGAGAGAATGAAACACAATCCCAAATGCTCTTCTTACCTGTTTCATTTTCACTTTGCAATTTCTTGAATATTTTCTTTGATATTTAGTTGGTAGAAAAGCAATATAAGGTAGGAGATACCTAAAAATATATACTCTTATAATTGTATCATGGAAAGAAATAAATATAATTAAAAATATATAATATATTAAAATATGTAAACCCACTTTGTGGGTGTAGGTGTAAAGAAAAAAAGATTATATGAAAAAAAGGGCTTAGGAATTAGGCTTTTTATATATGAATATTGATAATTTTTTTTTAATTTTTGGTCATGTACCATTTTCAATTTAATTCTGAAAATATGTTTTTTTATGTTGCATTGAGAACTTGCCGGATGGAGTGGCGAGAAGCAAATATGGTGGGAACTCGCAAACCAACGAGGGATAGCATTAGGAACTCGCCAAAGAGATAGCAAGTTCCCACTCAATTATTTTGGGAAAATTATGAAAAACTGAAATTAACAAATATTTATTAAATTAAAGTGAAAGCAAAAAAAAATAATTTCAAATAAGAAAATAATACTTATTAAAATTATTAATAAAGAGATTGAAATTACTTGTCTACCCATTTTTGGTCTGCTGAACGACTCTCCTCCATATATATATTTAAATTTTTATATTCAATTTTCAAATATTAGTATATTTATATCTATACTAAATTTAATATATTCATACAATATACCCAAAACTTACAATAACTCTAAACTATCAGCATATATCATTACTATCATATCAAAAATTAAAAATCTATAATTTTTATTCAAGTATAAATCTAAAATTGTATCATTTATTTTATTATTATAAAAAAAATATGTGTTGGAAACTCGTCTTTTGACATGACAGATAATATTTGACTAATGACTATTAGATTTTTTGGAACCTGAGAGATGTGACAGATGTATGGAAATCAGATTCCTTCTAATACGATAGATAATTTATATATTCATACATAATTTATGTAATATATATGGGGGAGAGTCGAGTAGCAGACCAAAGAGGGGTAGATAGATAATTTCAATCTTCTTATTAATAATTTCAATAAATATCATTTCCTTCTTTAAATTTTTTTTTGGCTTTCACTTTTATTTAATAACTATTTGTTAATTTTATTTTTTTGGAAATGTTTTCTTATTATAGATGGAAACTCGCCATCAGAGATAGTGAGTTCCTAACCATTTAGAACTTGCCATCTTTGATAGCGAGTTTTCAACTATAGTTTCCTCTTTCGTTGGGGACTTGTCATATAGTATGGCAAGTTTTCAACAAATTAACTCGCCTTCTCTCATGGCGAGTTCTTAGCATACGTAAAATAAAGCATATTTTGATAATTAATTTGGAAATTACTATAAATTGAGAAATAAAAAAATTTACAATATTTATATAAAATAGCCTAGAAATGAGTAGTTTTAAGGAAAATTGGTAATTTTATTTGAAAATAAGTGTTTTTTATTTTTATTTTTCTCAATATACATTAACGATATTTAACACCGTTTGTGAACTTCAAAAACTGTAGCATACCTAAGTATAACCCTTATTAAAATATATTACATTAAAAATTAAATACATGAGTATCATTTTTTATTTTATATTTTTATTATGATTTTACTGTTGATTTTTAACTACCATATATATATATATATGCCATACGAAAAAAAATAAATGGTGTTTTTTTAAAAATTAATCCCAGTTAATTTAGTAATTATTTGTTGAGTGTTTAAAGTTTTTTTTATATCATAGAAAAAGATAAAATGATTTATATATCTTAAATCTCAGGTTATTATTTTTATTTTTATTAAATTCGATTTAGATGTTAATTTTTTTAATTAAATCGATGTTATTTAATTCATAAAACAAATTTAATTATAAGTTTTATATATAAATTTATGTAAATATATATTTATTTCCAACGAATTCGGTCTTAAATGTTAAAAAAGCAAAAGGAAAAATTATGAAAGTATCACTCCCGACAGTGGCTTTTTTATACGAATATTTAAATTTTTTATTTTCAATTAATTTAATTTTGAAAATATATTTTTTTATTTTGCATTGAGAACTCGCCAATTAAGGTGGCGAGAAGCAAATATGATTGGCGAGTTCCCAACGAGGGACTAGAATCATAGCATGGCGAATTCCCACTTAGGAAAAATTATAAAAAAGTAAAAGTAGTAAATAGTTATTAAATAAAAGTGAAAACAAAAAAAAAATTCAAAGAAGAAAATGATATTTTTTGAAATTATTAATAAAAAGATTGAAATAACTTATCTACCCCTCTTTAGTCTGTTGATCGACTCTCCCCCAATATATATATTTAAATTTTTATATCCAGTTTTTAAATATTAGTATATTTATATCTATACTAAATTTAATATAATCACAACATACCAAAAACTAATAATACCTTTAAACTATTAGTATATATCATTACTATCATATCAAAAATTAAAAATCTATAATATTTATTCAAGTATAAATCTAAAATTGTATAATTTATCTTATTATTATAAAAAAAAAGAAAAAAATATGTGTTGAGAACTCACCTTCTGACATGATAGATAATATTTGACTAATGACTATTAGATTTTTTGAACCCTAGAGATGTGACAGATAAATGGAAAATCAAATCTTTCTGATACGATGGATAATTTATATATTTATACATAATTTATGTAAAAAATATATACATGAGTTGAGTCGATTAGCAGACCAAAAAGGTAGATAGATAATGTCAATTTCTTTATTAATAATTTTAAAAAATATCATTTCCTTCTTTGAAATTATTTTTTCTGCTTTCACTTTTACTTAATAACTATTTATTAATTTTACTGTTTTGAAATATTTTTGTCATTGGCGGTGGAAGCTCACCATCAAAGATGGCAAGGTCCTTACCCACTCAATGGTAATTTTTTCTTCCATTGAAAACTCACCATATAGCATGGCGAGTTTTCAATTAATTAGCTCATCGTTTTCTATAGTGAGTTCTCAGTATAAGTAAAAAAAAACCTATTTCGGGAATTAATTTCAAAATTATTGTAAATAGAGAAATAAAAAAATTTATAATATTTATATAAAAGAGCCCCCGATGACAGCTAATAATTATAAAAATGCAGCACAATGTACATCTTGGGTATGTGAGGCTAAAAATAGAAGGAGTCAAAACATGATTTGTGGGGTAGATCATAAAATTTAGGACCTTAAGCAAAACTATTGCCAAAAATAAGCACCATTTATTGATATTCATTAATGCATGAACTTCTTAAAGAATAAAATTCAAATCCACATTCTCAAATAAAAAAAATGAATATATATATATATAAAAGATTAATGGGTAGAATAATAATAATAATAGGCTCTCTTGTCCAATGTATGTCACATGTAGTAGAGACAAAATGAACTGAACCCGAAAATTCATTCAAAAAAATTCGAGTCCAAATCCAAATTGAACTCAATTTGACCAAAAAGTCAATGGCCCGAACTCGAGAAAATCCAAACCCGAAATGGCCTGAACCCGAAATAGTCCAAACCTGAAATGACCCAAACCTGAAAGAACCTAAACTCAAAATAACTTGAATCCTAAATGACCTAAACTCGAGCCTGACCCAAACCCGAACTCAAATTTAATACTAAAAATAAATATAAAGAAATTATAATTATATAATTTTTAATAAATCAAAAACTTTAATTGTGAATTTTATTTTAACATTCTTTTAATAATTAAATCAAATATTAAAAACTTAATTTATATTTTATATATGATTAAACTTGCTAATGGGTTAAGCCAGGTCGTAACCTAAATTTTTTGAAATCACAAGCCCAAGCCCTTATCTAACGTGCCCAGACCTGCTTATTAAAGCCAAAATTATTGTTTATCACATTAAAGAATATGTTTTATTAATATTATATATTTTATAATTAAATTTAAATAAAATATATTAATTTAAAATTATTGCTCTAAGCTGGGTTGGGCTAGTTTGATATAAAAATATGAGAACTTAGGCCCAGGCCCAATTGAGCCGGGTGGATAGCCCGACCCTTGAACATGTCTATATATGATAAAATATAAATTTATCAAAAA
>JAQSVH010208128.1:28961-44717 GCA_029448705.1 Adansonia digitata
ATTAAATATTAATACCATATATAATTTAATTTATATTTTATATACGATTAAACTTGCTAATATGTTGGGCCAAGCTGAGGCCTAATTTTTTTTTAAAATCCCAAGCCTAGGCTTTTATTTAGGGCCCAGACCTGCCTATTTAAGCTAGAATTATTGTTCATTAAATTAAATAATATTTTTATTAATATTTATATTTTATAATTGAATTTAAATAAAATATATATTATTTTAATTTAAAGTCATTGTTCCGACTAGGTTGAGCTAATCTAAGGTAAAAACATAAGAACCCAAGCTTAAGCCAAATTGGGTTAAGTAGGTAGCTCGACCTTTGAGCAGGTTTATATATAATAAAATAATAATTTATCAAAAAGTAAATCATATCATGAGCTTTGAAAATGTTATCGATAAAGCATATTATTGATTTATTATATTTTTTAATTTAATTAGTTAAACTCATTAGCTATTGAGAGTTTAAATATGTTAGTTGTAAACTTTTAAATACTTCTTTGATTAAATATTAAATATTAATATTAAAAAATATGATAATTTAATTAAATATTAAAAACTTAATTTATATTTATATGTGATTAAACCTGCTCATGGGTTGAGCCGAGCTGTGGCCTGAATTTTTTAAAATCCCAAGCTCAAGCTCTTATTTAATGTACCTAGACCAACCTGTTCAAGCTAGAATTATTATTCATCGCATTAAAGTATATTTTTATTAATATTTATATATTTTATAATTAAATAAATAAAATATATGGTATTTTAATTTGAAATCATTGTTCTGAGTCAGGTCGAGCTAGTATGATATAAAAATATGAAAACCCGAGCCCGGGTCCATTTGGGTCGAGTAGGTAGCCTGATCCTTAAGCAGGTTTATATATGATAAAATAATAACTTATCGAAAAGCAAATCACATCATGAGCTTTGAAAGCATTACAAATAAAGTATATCATCAATTTATCACTTTTTTAAAAAATTAATTAGTTAACTCATTAAATATTGAGAGTTTATGTATATTAGTAATAAAATTTTAAATACTTCTTTGAATATTATTATTATTATTATTATTATTATTATTATTATTATTATTATTATTATTATTATTGCAAGCAATGATAATTAAAGTATAATAATAATATAACAATTAATAAGATAAATTAAAAAAATATGGAAGTCATAATAGATAATATCATATAAAAAAATCACATATTAGACTAGCAACTAAACCTACCGATGAGTTAGATAGCCTACCCAACACAATGGCCTGACATGATCAGACCTTGGTCTTACATTTTAAGTATGAAGTACGCTAGGCCTGAAACAGTGTTTTTTTTAAAATAAAATAATAGTTTTATTTAAATTTAATTATAAAATATATAAATATTAATATAAAAATAACTTTTTAATATTATGAATAATGATTTGTACTCAAATGGGTAGGTTAGGCCAAATTCGGTCCTAAGCTTAGAATTCAAAATCTTTTCGAGCCGCGGCTAGGTCCATAAAACAGAACAAAGATTTTTTTGGACCGAATCAAGCCCAATTCAAGCCTAGGCTTAGAATTCAAATTTACATAAAAGTGATTATATTTAATATAAAATAAAAAAATGATATAAAATATACTCAAACCTGAACCCGAATGGACTCAAACCCGAATAGACTTGAACCCAATTGGCTCGAACTCGAATTAGCCCAAACCTAAAAGAACCCGAACTCCAATAGAACTGAATTCAAATAAGCTCGAATCCAAAAAAACTCAAACCCAAAATGATCCTCTCGAACCCACCCAAAATCGCCCAATTGCCACCTCTAGACTTACATGTGGTGTGTGCATAAGAATATTTGACCGCTTTTTTTTAATTTTAATTTAAACTTTGGTTGGTATAATAAAAAGAAAATAAAAATAAAAAAGTGTAAAGATAAAAATTATATTGGTGTATTTATTGAGAAAGATGAAAAATTTAAAAGTATTGTTTGGTAAAATTGAAAAATATGAAAAAAAATAAAAATAAGAAAAGTGATTAACAACATGTTATAAATATAGAAACTTGACTTATATCCCTTTCAATTTTTTTTTTAACCAATCTCTTGAAAAGATTTAATTTTACGAATAAGGAGGAAAATATGTACCGTTCCTAGTTTCTCTTCTAACATTTTTTTTTATCAAATATTAATAAAAATCATATTTCCACTTTTTATCTACTCTTATTTATATTTTCATTTTCTTATTCTACTAAAGCGTATCTTTAATTCTATAGGACTCTTAATTCTATTGGAAAATAAAGCATTAAAATTCTGAAAAAAAAAGAGATAAGCATGGAAAATTCCTCTCCACTATGGAGCCTCTAGACCAGACTTTTGGTGGGCCTTTCAACCAACTATTTTAATCTTTTAATTAAATATGTATGAAGTATTAACATTCTTTTTGAATGTAAGGAGTCACAGTGTGAACAAATAAAAAAGAAGGGGAAAGATAATCAAATTTTTTCTTTTACTACATTATAATAGACTTTTTGCTTATTTAAAAAATAAAAAATAAATACAAAATAGAAAAAATAAAATAAATAAAGAGAGGGTTTACTCCCAGATACCTAGCTAGATAAGTATGTATTATGTCGATCCATATCAATTAATTTGTAGAGTAGATACTCATACAAATTAATCATATGCCAGGAACTAGATTTGAACTGGTGACACGAGGATTTTCAGTCCTCTGCTCTACCAATTGAGCTATCTCGACCATTACCGACGCATTATCCTTATAATACTAGATGACTCGGGTCTATGTCAATTAAAAATAAAAACAAAAAAAAATGAAAAAGTATTAAATTAAAAGTCTCAAACGGGAATTTTTTGGATCTTCAAGAGAAAGATTTTGTAAATTTTCATATGAGTAATCATATGAATTATGAATCGTTAAATTCATATAGGTATTCCTTGCTCAAGAGTGTTGATTTGTACGTTTAGGGCTGACTATTTTGCATTAGGTGTTGTATTTATTTTTTTTTCATTTTAGAATTGTAGTTAAAATATTATATATTTATATAAAATTTAAAAATTTAATATGTTATATAAATTTTATATATTTATTTATTTTATTATTATATTATATTTTATATATTTATTTATTATATTTTATTGAATTATACTTTATTTTTAATTACTTTTTTCATGCTAATTCTAATAGACATAGTAGGCACTAAGACAGTCAGGCTGAGAGAAACAAGGGAGTATACTATAAATTGACGGTGGGCTTGGCATTTAGAGCTTAATTTCTTTGAGGAAATAAAGCCGCCAACAAAATACGACAGTTTCTGGTCAAATTTTGGAAAATATGAAACCAACATAGGTTAAATAAAACAGAGAGAAAGAGAAGAGAGACTTACGTCATAACAACAGACAGCACTAAAATCGCTGAGGAGATGGCGTAAATATCAACGATTGATACACCAGTATGCCTTGAATTTACAACCTGAAACAACGAGCCCACAAATTTCTGATAAGAACTCAGACCATCCATGGCCTCTGAATTCCGTTCCATCGAGGAGAATAGAATAAACTGAACTAATATGAACCCCAAAGCAGTAGCAGCAAGCAAAGAAGAATGAACGCTTGACAGCAAAAGGCTATAGTCCATCTCCTTATGATTCTTCAAGATATAACTGAACTCTACCCCTTTTGTGGTTTTGCCTAAAAGCCATAGCAACAGTCGTAGGCAAACCGGATACAATCTGTGCCCAAGAAAAATTTGCGGAATCCGCAGCAATAGAAGACCCGAATTCTTCTTGAACACTACCATGTTTTCATTTGTAGGCACAAAGCCACAGTTTGAAATCTAGAAACGACGGTGAAAATTGAAAATGTTTGTATCCGAATGCCTTTGGTTTTGAGTATATTTCTTGCGCTTGGAACCAGGCTTATGTACATAGAAACTAAACTAGAACGACATACATGGACTACTAAGAGATACCCTAATACCACATACCCCAAATACCTAGTAGCTCGAGCTTTATACTTCAGAATCTCAGTATTAGAAGACGATTTGCTGTTACTGTCTAAGTCAGCCTCAGGTTTCTCATTCTCTAAGGTTGAACAAGTAACTGGACCCAACTCTATTTGAGGGGTAATACTTTTTGAGGTCAAGGAGTAGTGGGGGACGCTATCAGGACTTTGTTGTTTCCAGAGTCTGAACCTTGCCAGCTGAAGTCCTAGCATGGAAGTAAAACACCTCCCCACCTGCCAGCGTCAAAACAGTCGTAACGATAAGCTGGGTATTGGAGAAAACCTCCATTTCTTGCAGACATGCTTGAAACCGTTGCTGCCGACGCAGAACTGAAGAATACGTCAATGTTCTCAGGCCTAAATGAGCCGGTTTTCGGCTTTGACATACTCAGAGCCCCGTAGCCAATCAAAGAAAGGGCTATGAAATAAGCAAGCTGAACCAGAAAGGGTTCACTTTGAAGAACAAGAAATGAAAACAGGAGGAAATCAAACCGCAATAGGATTGGTTGAGGCATGCCACTTTGGTGTTTGAATTGCTACCGGGCGCTCCAATTTCCTATCAAAGCAGATAGTGCTCCTCATCTTTACTATGAGAAAAGGTTGTCTGGAAAGCGGATTGTGGTTGAGTGGGGGTATATATAGGATCTCTCACCCAACTTGGTGGGATTTCAGTACATAGGTGGCAATCTATTCAGCTGTGATTCCAAAGAACGCAAATAAGAGTTCTTTCGTTGCCACTTCATTTACCTATATGGTTAACTTTCAATCCCCAATAACTTTTATATATATATATATATATCACTTCATTTACCTATACGGTTAACTTTTAATCCCCAATAACTTATATAAATATATATATATATATATATATATATATAGTGTCACGCCCCAAACCAAGGCATAATGATGCTACACATCCGTGGGATCTAATATCACAAATATGCAAGACAACCAACTAACAAAATAAAATTAAAAAATATATGTCTATAAAAAAAAGAAATTGACTTGTTTAAAAATCAAATGCAAAAAAATGAAATTTATATGTATAACAAAATATTTAAAATAAAAGTTCAAAACCTTTAACAGTCTAACAAAGAATAGTCTTAAAAAGTTATAGTTTTTTTCTTATACACTAAAGTTTAAAAGAAACATACACTAAAATTGAAATGTTACTTCTTGATATTCTTGCGAGTCAGTTCACATTTGGAACCTATAAAATATTAAAGAATATAATGAGTATAACTATTCAGTAAACAATTGACATTCTTTTAGTTAGATTAAACACGCTTAAAAATTATAAGGCCAAAATAACTATTTGAGTTAACAAGTATAAAATTTTGGATAATCTTATATTTATAAATAACTTTCAAAATAATAACATGATAAATATATTTAAAAGAAATTCTTATGGTTAAGTTTTTGGAATATATATTTAACTATCTACCTTTGCAAGCTATGGACAAAAACCACTATGCTAAACCGGTGGCACGATTCAAACAAAAACTACTATTTTTAGCTGGTGGCACGGTTCAAAACAAAAATCACTATTCTAAATTGGTGGCATGGTTTAATATAAAAATAATTATTCTTAACTAGTGGCACGATTTAATATGAAAACTACTATTCTTAAATGGTAGTACGGTTTGAAACTGATTCCTAATCATGAAGTAAATGTTGACATGGCCAACAATTAACTCTCATTGGCAAGGTTCAAGCATAGCACATCGGGAAAGCATCTAAAACAAAAAAAAAAAAAAATTACCCATAATGTAATACATACGATTATTGTTTTTAGAAACAAACACATTTTATAAACCAAATATTCCTCATGCGCATACCTATAAATCATCAAGTAAAACGTTTAGCAAAATCATAGCAAAATTACAATAGTAAAAAGAAATATACGAATAAATAGCACAATATTTTCAAATCCAAATCCAAAACTATAGATTTCATGCTTAACCCAATTTACTAAAACATGGGACAAAATAACATATTTTCGCATATATGATGTAAACGGGTTGATTTTTCGAAAATAAATACTGAAAGAATATCGAGTCACTTTCATGATTCGCTAAACTGACACTTAAGTCATAAATCGCATAATTCTTCTAAAAGCTTAAAGATTAAGAATATATATATATATTTAAAAATCAAAATTTAACAAAAATATAAATTTAAAAATAGACAACTTTTCATTGCTCATTCAGCGACATTTGGGTAGTGTAGCAACCTTTCTAACAAATCGAGATTTTCTTTGTAATAAAATATTTAAAACTCTGTAAACTTGAAAAACTAACAATTAAAACATAAAATCAGTATCAACATGAACTTTATGAAAATGTAATTAACTCCTAAATAATTTTAATATTTTTGAAAATAAATATATAAACAAATAGAATTTTTTTTCAAAATAAAATAACATAAAGATAATTTCATAAATATATATTTAAATATGTAAAAATTCACTAAAATTAGTAAAATTGAGATTAATACCGTTTTTAACCAAAAATATTTTATTTTAGCCAAAAAATTTTAAGAAAATTAAAAATGATTTTTTTTCTAAATTCTAAAATTTAGTACTCTGTGATCATTTGGCTTAATTGAAGCCATTATAGAACCAAATTCAAGCAAACACTGATGCCGTTTAAACACATAATTCAATAATAAAGCCATAATACTATAATGTGGAATTTTATTTTGCAAAAACAGTTTTATATAACCTAAGTTTCAGGGTTTTAAAATTTGAAAATCATCACAAGTAATTTACAATTTTTTGGGTGTCCAGATTAGCATATTCAATTAGCCTACTTGTGGTTTTTGGTGCTTTGCACATAGAACTCATATAACCAAATTAATTATATAGAAAGTTCACATTTCATAATATGAAATCCATCTAAGTTTCACCAAAATGGTCACCAAAAATGGCTTTTCAGTGACCCACAATTGGATGGTTAAAATAGTAAGAAAACCCTAAATCTATATAATAAAAAAAAATCATAACTCCTAAAATACTCAACCATGAAGTGGCACACATGCCATTTGAAAGATCCCGAAGACCTTTCTATGATTACCCATAATGTCACTGAAAAGTTGTTGAAATTTTTTAAACTATCAAAATACTTCAAAATAAAACATGAGTTTTATGAAAATTAATAAAAAATATAAGAATTTCATAAAAAAATTAAGCAAAATCTTACCTAAATCTTTGTTTTCCATGATGGATTTGCCCCTCTTTTGCTTTTCTTCTTCATCACTAAGTTAGACTCTCCCATAACTTTATCTAACAAAAAGTAATGTAAACTTTGTAACCCTAATGTTTCTTTATTAGGCTAATGACTCTAGTAAATTAAAATAGGCTTTATTACAAAACTAAAATTGGGCTAAAACTAAGTGTATCCTCTCTTTTTTTTTTAATGGCTTTTACATCTTTCCCTCCTTAAAAGGAGTCTAGTCCTCTAAACTCATACCTTGGCTCTCAAAAAGTTGAGGAAACTTTTTTTTCATACTTTCTTCAAACTCTTAAGTTGTTTCCTATTCAGTATGATTACTTCATTGCACCTTAACATAAAGAATTAATCGTCTCCTCAACACTTGCTCTTTTTTATTCATGATATGTAATGAATATTCATCATAAGACAAATCTTCTTTGAGTCTCAAAGGAGCCAATTTTGTCACATGACTTGGATCTGAATCATGTTTCTCAACATGGAGACATGAAACACATTATGCACTCCGAATGATGCAGGTGGAAGTGCCAATTTGTAAGTCAAGTCTTCTATCTTATCAAATACGAGGACTAAGTTTTCCATGAATTCTAAACCTTATCACTTCTCTAGTTGGAAAAACTCTAAGAATACATGGTCTCCAACCTCAAACTCCAGTTTTCTTTTCTTATTATCAACATAAATTTTTTGTTAGATTTAAATAGCATGAAGATGTTCTTTAACTACTTGGGCTTTTTCAACAACTTGCTGAACAAGATCTGGACCCAATAATTGTCTTTTGCCTACATAATCCTATAAAAAAGGGGTTTTACACTTCCTTCCATACAAAGCTTTATATGGAGCCATCTGAATGTTGTATTGATAACTATTATTATAGGTAAACTCTACCAAAGGCAAATAGTGATCCCATGAACCTCCAAACTTCATAATACAAGCTCACAACATGTCCTCCAAAATTTAGACAGTATGCTTAGATTGTCCATCTGTTTGTGGGTGGAAAACAAAATGTTCAGTCGAGTGCCTAAAGCATTATGCAACCTTTCCTAAAATTTTACCACAAAACAAGAATCTTGATTAAACACTATGGACACTAGTATATCATGAAGTCTCACAATTTGCTCAATATATAACTCTGCCAACCTTTCTAATGACATACTCATACAAATGGCCAATAAGTGTGCAGATTTTGTTAATATATCCACACTCACCCAAATACTATCATTTTCTTTGGTGTTTTAAGTAAACTTGATACGAAGTCTATCATGATTCTTTTCCACTTCTACTTAGGAATCGAAAAGGCTTCAACAATCCTGCAGGTCTTTGATGTTTAGCTTTGACTTGTTAATAAGTCAAACATTTAGCTGTGAATTGAGTAATCTTTCTTTTCATATTATTCCGCCAAAACATGCTTTGCAAATCTCTATACATCTTAGTACCACTAGAATATATCATATAGTTACTTTAATGAGCTTCCTCTAAAATCTCTTTTTTCAAATCCAAATCATTTGTAACACAGATCTTAGTACCAAACCTTAAGGAACCATCTTCATAAATTTGAAATTCTGGTTTTAAACTAGACTCCGCTTCATATCTGATTCTTCGAAACTGAGGATCAATAGATTGAACATTTTTAATTCTCTGAATTAGGGTAAGCTAAACTCGTAAGTTACCCAAACAAGCTCTAGAACCACGTACACACACATCAATATCCATTTTTCTTAATTCTTCCAGAATCCATCTTTAAGAGGTAATCATCGTAGCCAAATTCCTACCAAATTTTCTACTTAAAGCATCTGCTACCTTATTCGCCTTACCTAAGTGGTAACTAATGGTCAAGTCATAATCCTTCAATAGTTCTAACTATCTCCTTTTCCTCATATTCAATTCCTTCTGGGTTAAGAGATATTCCAAACTCTTATGATCCATAAAAATCTTATAAAACTCCCTATAAAGATAATGTCTCCAAATCTTCAATGCAAAGACTATTGCGGCCAACTCTAAATCATATATAGGGTTCCCTCATAAGGCTTCAATTGCCTAGAAACATACGCAATCACTCTATCATTTTGTATAAGAACACAACCTAGTCCTTTCTTTGAAGCTTCACTATAGATGGTAAAACCTTTTACGGTGATAGGTAAAGTAAGGATAGGAGCAAAAACTAGTCTTCATTTTAATTCTTGAAAACTTTTTTCATAATTATCCAATCAATCAAATTGCATTCCCCTCTGAATTAATCTAGTCAAAGGCGTAGCAATACGAGAAAAATCCTTCACAAAGCGCCTATAAAACCGGGTTAAGCCCAAAATGCTACGAATCTAAAAAACATTATTTGGCCTTCTCTATTCTACTATCGCCTCAATCTTTTTTGGATTAACTAAAATCCCATTCTTTGACACTATATACCCAAGAAACAACACTGGATAGCTAAAACTCATATTTCTTTAACTTAGCAAACAACTGCTTTTGTCTTAAAGTCTCAAAATAATTCTTAAATATTTTTCATGCTCTTGTAAACTACGAGAATGCACCGATATATCATCAATAAAAACAACCATAAATCTATGCAAGTAAGGTTTAGAAACCCTATTCATCAAGTCTATAAAAATAGTCAGAGTATTTGTTAACCTAAATAGCATCGCAAGGAACTCGTAATGCCTATACCGAGTTTAAAAAGCAATTTTAGGTACATCTTTAGTTTTGACTTTCAATTAATGGTAGCTAGATCAAAGATCAATCTTAAAGAACACTTGAGCACCATTTAACTAATCAAATAAGTCATCAACACAAGGTAAAGAATATCTATTCTTCATAGTTACCTTGTTTAACTCACGGTAAAAAATACACAGCCTTATACTTTCATCCTTCCTTTTCACATAAAATCGCTGCACCCTATGGCAACACACTAGGTCTAATGAAGCTTTTATCAAGGAGTTCTTGCAATTGCTCTTTCAACTCTTTTAATTTTGTTGGAGCCATTTTATAAGGAGTCTTAGAATAAGCAAATCAATAGAAAAATTAATATCTCAATTGAGAGGTCATTTGAAAAGATCATCTACAGAAACATTAGGAAAATCTCTCACAAGAGGAATATCCTTTAGTACCTTTTCCTTAATTTTATTATTAACTACCACTGCTAAATACCCTTTATAATCGTTTCTCATTAACTGATTAGCTTACATTGTAGAAATAACTTGTAAAGGAATGCATGCTCCGCTACCACGAAAACTAAAAGGTATTTCCATAGGGATTTTGAAAGCTACCCTTCTTTTTTGACAACTAACTTTAGGATAATGAGTAGACAACCAATCCATCCCCAGAATCACATCAAAATTGCACATAATCAAAACATGCATGTTGGGTGCTAATTCCCTATCCTTAATTCTTATCACATATTTTACAAATCTGGTCAGACAAAAGTTAACCTTTAGTTCGTCTATCAACTCATAATTCATATTTCAAAGGGATATAAGGCAAAACATACTGTTGAACAAAAGCAGGTGAAACAAAAGAATACGAAGCCCTAGTATTAAACAAAACATAAACATAAATAGAGGCAGCCGGTAGGATACCTAAAATAACAGTATTAGATGCTTCAGTATCCTCTTGGGTTAAGGCAAACACACGAGTTTGAGTCCAAGGTCTTCTTCCTCTTTATTCCAAATAAAGGTGTTCGTGTAGTCTGAATAGCCTAATTAGATTGCATTTTTTGAACTACTAATGGTTCAAAGGCTTAAAAATTCTATGGCTGCTGCACTGATTGTGAATCTTTTTGAGAATTTAGAAGGCAATCCGTAATAAAGTAACCTAGTTGGTCGTATCTAAAACATGCACTGGTGACATGCCTACAATCAGTAACTTGATATCTTCCACCGTACACTGAACACTTGAGACCTTGATGAGATATCTTACCATGGGAAGATTAAAAACCTTATAAAGGAAATTTACCCTTAGAGGCAAAATAAGCTTAAGACCCTTTAGTAGCCTGAAATTTAGAAGGACTACTAAAAGCTCTCTTACTTTGAGAATCAAAGTCTCTGCCTTTTTTTTTTCAAAGATCTCACCTTGCTTCCTAAGTCTCCCTCCAAACTAAGTTTAAAGACTTTGCCCTACCAACCACTTCATTATAGCTAGTCAAATAATGGAGCAATGCCTCTATGAATATGAGCATTCAAACCATTTTCAAACCTTTTAGCTCTACTCTCATCATTAGAAACAAAATAAGGAGTAAACTTTGACAATCGATCAAACTCAGCTTCATAGTCATCCATAATCTTACTATCTTAAACTAAATTAAGTAACTCTCTTTCCAATTGTAGCAATTTACTTCTAGGAAAATGTTTCGTATAAAATGCAGTATGAAAGTTATCCCATGTAAAATATCTTGAATCATTTTCATAAGGTCGGACTATTCCTTTCCACCAATTATTAGCACTCCCTTGCAGCAAGTAAGTAGCAAATCTAATCTTATCTTGATCTGAAGTACGCATTGCATCAAAAGCTTTTTCCATTTCCTCGACCCATAACTCTACTTCACCAGGGTCTGTAGAACCTTTAAAAACATGAGGTGTTATCTTTTTAAACTCACTAAGACTTTTCCTTTCCCTAGGATTATCAGTTTGTTACATAGGTTGCTAGTATTGTCGTTAATCCTTCACCAAATTAATTACTTCATTGACTGAATTCAATGCCCTATCATTATTCTTAGCCACTGCTCATTCTGCTACCTCTGTCCAATTCTTAACACATTCTTGAGCATTTGACGCAACATTTACACCTCAATCTCTGTCTTTATTTTTAAGATTTTGGCCCCTTTCATTACGAGAATTTCTAAAACCCCTAAGTTTAGCGATTATTGCAATCTTAGCAAGCTTGGGTTCATTCATATAACAAGGAGGCATACTGATTCAATCAAAGTAGCAAACATATTAAGACTAAAGATTTTTTTTAACAAACAATAATAATAAAAAAATCATAAAAAAGAAATGCCCTAAGTTAAATTCTGCCCATACTCACTCATCGTGATAATACTAAATGTTTCATTATAATGATCATCAAAATCAAAAATAAAAAAACCAAGCTCTGATACCATTAAATCAGTCATGCCCAAAACTAAGGCATAACAAATGCTGCACATCTGCAAGATCTAGTCTCACAAATATGCAAGGCAACCAACTAACAAAATGGAATTAAAATTATATGTCTATAAAAATAAAAGAAATTGAGTTGCTTAAAAATCAAATACAAGAAAATGAAATTTATAGGCATAACAAAGTGATTAAAATAAAAGTTCAAAACCTTTCACAGTTTAACAAAGAATAAGCTGTAGCTTTTTTATGTATTAATTCTAAAAAAGCATATACTAAAATTGAAATGTAACTCCTAGATATTCCTGCGTGTCGATCCACATTCAAAACTTGTAAAATATTAAAGAATATATGAGTACAACTGCTCAGTAAGCAACTGACATTCCTTCAATTGGGTTAAACATGTTTAAAAATTATAAGGCTAAATAACGATTTGACTTAAGAAATACAAAATTTTGGGTGATCTTATGCTTAAGTCTTTGGAATATATATCTCTATATTCCACTATGCTATGGATAAAAACCACTATGCTAAACCAGTGGCATGGTTCACAATGAAAACCACTATTCTTAACTGGTGACACGGTTCGAAAAAAAAACTACAATTCTAAACCGATGGCATAGTTCAATACAAAAACCACTATTCTTAACCTATGGCATGATTCAATACGAAAACTACTATACTTAACTGGTGGCACAGTTTAAAACCGATTCTTAATCACAAAGTACATATCAACATGGCTAGCAATTAACTTTCATTGGCAAGGTTCAAGCATAGCATACGGGAGAGCATCCAAAACAGGAAAAATAGATTATCCATAATGTAGTAAATACATTTAGTGTATTCAGAAACAAACACATTTTATACACAAAATATTTCTCTTTCATATATCTATAAATTATCAAGTAAACCATTTAACAAAATAATAGCAAAATTATAATCCTAAAAAGAAATATACGAATAAATAACATAATATTTTCAAATCCAAATCTAAAACTATAGATTTCATGCTTAACCCAATTTACCGAAATAGGGCAAAATAACATATTTTTGTATATATGATGTAAAAATATTAAGGGCTGTTTTTTTAAAAATAAATACTGACCGAATATCAAGTCACTTACATGATTCGCTACACTGACACTTAAGCCGCAAAGTGCACAATTCTTCTAATAGCCTAAACATTAAGAAAATATATATATATATTTATCTAAAAATCAAAATTTAACAAAATATAAATTTAACAACAAACAACTTTTCATTGGTCATTCAGAGACATTTGGATAGTATGGGAACCTTCCTAACAAATTGAGACTTTCCTAGTAATAAAATATTTAAAACTACGTAAACTTGAAAAGCTAACAATTAAAATATAAAATCAGTATCAACATGAACTTTATGAAAATATAAATTTTTACATTTTTGAAAATAAATATATAGACATATAGAAATTTTTCAAAAGCAGTAAAATTGAGATTAATACTATTTTTAACTAAAAATATTTTATTTTGGCTAAAAAAGATTTTACAAAAATTAAAAATGAATTTTTTTATATTCCAAAATTTAGCAATCTGTGATCATATGGCTTGAAGCAATTACAAAACCAAACTCATGAATACACTGATGCTATTTAAAAACACAATTCAATAGTAAAGATGTAATACTATAATGTGGTATTTTATTTAGCAAAAATAGTTTCATATAACTTATGTTTCGAGGGTCAAAACTTTGAAAATAATCATAAACAATTAAAAAATTTTTGGGTTTCCATATTGGCAGATTCAATTGGCCTACTTTGGGATTTTGGTTCTTTTCACATAGAACTCGCATAACCAAATTAATTATACCGTTGGAAAGTTCACATTTCATACTATGGAATTCATCTAAATTTCACAAGAAATCGTCACTGGAAAATGGTTTTCTGATGATCCAAACTTGACTAGTCAGTATAGTAAGAAAACCCCAAATCAGTAAAATAAAAAAACCATAACTCTTAAAATACTCAACCAAGTGAAGCGCTATCTTGAATAGATCTTTCTGCGGGTATGCATAATATCAATATAAAGTCACTGGGAAGTCATAGAAATTTTTTAAAATATCAAAATAATTCAAAATGAAATCTGGGTTTTATGAAAATTAAGCAAAAATATAACAATTTCATAAAAAATTTAAGCAAAATCATACCTAAATTTGTGTTTTGCACGATGGATTTGCCTCTCTTTATTTTTTTTCTTCTTCACTAGGGTTAGACTCTCCCACAACTTTATCTAACAAAAAATAATATAAACTTTGTAACCCTAAATTTTCTTTGTTAGGCTAATTGCTCTAGCAAATTAAAATAAGGTTAATTACAAAACTAAAATTGGGCTAAAACTAAGTGTATTATCTCACTTTTTTTGTGGGCTTTACATATGGTACAATAAACGATTGGGCTTTTGATGGATCATCTACAAATAGCTTCTTATGTATAAGAGACTATTTAGGCAACTTTTAAAGTCGTCAGTAGCATATTATTGGACATACTATTTTTGTTAAAGTAATAGCAAGTATCGATGTTGATTTGCTTCATCATAAGTTTGAGTTTGCCAATAATTTTTAAATAATTTTTCATATAGCATTTACCTGGCTTTTATTCTTTCCTAGCATGTTCAAGTATACATTTATCACATTTGGTTTGGATGCTATTTTTCTATAACAATTTCCCAAGCAGTTTTTTTATTCATTTGGTCTAAATGCTAGGCTATAACTTAACACAAGAAGTGATTCTTTTCATTAATAATGACCGTTAATATAGAAATCATAATTCATGTTTTTGTGTTATGTATAATGATGGTCGATAATATGGACTCAAATAATACCCAAGTTTATGTTAGATGGGATTTTGTTAATGGTTTTTGTTAACAACATTCCAAACAAGGTTAACTAGATATGATTGTAGAATATCTTTCAGCATCATGGTAGGTTTTGGACATTTTCATCCATAGAAAAAAGAGTGCATTTGAAAAAAAAAGTTCAAGTTTGTATGATTCACAAACCTAGGAGATGCAAGGAGAGATGTTGTTATATTAAATGGTATTTAGCTTTTGGAACAAAAAATTGGAGTTAATCACTCAAGTTTAACAATAAATATTCTTATTCAAAGAAAATGATACTAGGTTAGAAACAAGATATTAGCTATAATAGTTTTGATATAACAAAACCTTAAATTTAATTAGTTTGAGTTTGAATGTTTTAAAGCTAGGACATTTCTTTAATAATTTTGAAAATACTTTAAAACTACTAAAATATTTTAGACTTCTTAGCTTTGTCCAAAATATATGTTCTTAAACGATTGCTTATGGTTTGAATGATTATGAGACTGTTAGCTATATTAGCTTTGAATTAATCATTAGTTTTGATATAACTAAAACTTAAGCTTAATTAGCTTGTGTTTA
>JAQSVH010208129.1:0-15229 GCA_029448705.1 Adansonia digitata
TGATATACAAATTGGTCATATTCCCAAAGATATTAGGCTATGTGGAAATGCAGTTGTAGATTTTTTTTCTCCAAATTATGCTACAATATTAACCTTGCATATGCCATTATTACTAAAACCATTCAAGCTCTCAATTTTTGTAAGAAAATAAAGATGGGTTAGTTCATTCAATGTGCCTTGCTTTTACAATTGATTCATCAGTCACTTCTGGGTTGAAGAAAAGAGAGTCTTGCAAAATTTCATTTTTAACTTTAGCCTTATCTCTAAAAAAGTTTGAGGAATAGTGGCTCAAAAAGCTTTAAAATCTTAGATGAAAAAACGTTACATGTAGGACTTTATGGATTCCCCCTTAATTGATCATGTATAGCTATGAAGATTATAGTTGCGTGCCTCTTATAGGTTTGTGCAAAAGTACCAGCTATGCACTTCTCCTTATTTTACAACAATTTGAAATCCAAAAATTATCATGTTTTTCCAATAACTTATGTACTAGGAACTCGAATATTGTAAGGCCAATTATAAGTCAAAAATGTAGTCGACCGGCCATGCTTAGAGGGATCATTGCATAGAGAGATGCTACAGAGGGAGTAACACGACTCTGGGATATGATGAATAAAGAATCCATCATGTCAATGACACTTTGCTGCTATCTGATGTCAGGACATCTTAAGTTTCATTTAAGAGCTTCCTTTCAATATTAAATTACTTAAGCATGAATTTAAAAAAGAAAAGGTAACCTTCACCATGAAAATCACTTGTTTAAAGATGAAAAGAGCCAACTAGAAATGGACTTTTACCTTTAAGATGAGGAGATAAATTAAGTTATCAAAGAGAGAGATTACTTCAAGGAGGATCTTAACAGCCTGATAAAAGACTATGTGGCACTCCAAAAGGCAACAAGACTCAGCTCATCAGTAAGCTGTTAGCTGAATGGGAGGCAGAGCTTACCATCCTTAATAAGAAACTAAGTCAATGGAAAAAAAAAAGCTTGGGTTAATTGAGGAAAGCTTATAAGGTATATGCCTTTGCATCAACCTACCAAAGAAATAATGGGTGTTTGAAAGCTTAAGTATGAATTTAAGAGCAAATAGGGTTAAGAAGGAAGTCCTAACACTTTGGATTCAAGACTTAAAGCAATCCCTACAAACTTATCAGAACCACATCAAGGAGTTAATGAGAGTCTAAAAGCAACACAGACAAGAATGGCAACAATTAATTGATCATGCACACTAATATTAATAATAACACCATCATCATTTTATCGAGCAAATTTAGGTAGCCCAAGTGGAGGCAGATCACATGATTGAAATAGTTAAGTCCTTGAAGTAAGATATCATGCCTATTAAGGACCATGAACAAGAGTTGATGTATTTTTTAGAACTTGTGATTAGGCAATGTAATTGTGCTAGATATTTTTGGATGCAATCACGCATAATCAAACTCTTTTGTTGCTTTATGAAAGACACTATTGATAAAGCTATCGTACAATCAAATTGTCCCTCTTACATTTGCATAACTAACTCAATTCTATTGTTTTATTCATTCATTCATTTTAATTATCACTTATTGCCATGATTACGTACTTATTATCTCATCAAGCATATTCATGACACATCATAAAAGTCTAATCCGATGATAATCTAAAGTACAAAGTACTTTGAAACACAAGTTTATCATCGATACAATACTCATAGCGGTCAAAGAGCCATGGAAAATGACCATCAAGCTCGTATTAAATGATTAAAGCCATGTATAGAGAGTCTCAAGAATAGTCGGTTTGCAAGAATATGGAACACATATAGCCAAACTAACTAAGTTTTTATCTATGCTCTAAAGGTTAAAGGACAAACGAACATTATCGACATAGGTAAAAAGCTAGCTAATCCTGAAGGTAATCTAAACGGTGGTACTGAAGCCATCAATGCTTATGAATGGGCATCGTATGCACAATAGCCCTTAGCAACCGATTCCATTGGCTTAATCATTCATCTATTTGAATCTAGTATCCACACCCTATTTGGATCATAGGCACCAGGACTTGGGTTCTTCACCAACAAGGCCTTTAGTCCCAGACCTAGATGAACAAGTAGAGTAAGAAAAAGCAAAAATATTTTTCGAAGCTAACAAAAACCTAAGCAAGCGTCAGTCATTAGAAAAGCGTCTTTAGGCTATAGAAGGTAGTGACAAATTAAAGATCATAGACATAAAATCTCTTGGTTTAGTTTGTAATCTTGTTATCCCACCTAAGTTGAAGGTATCAAATTTTTGAAAAATATAATGCAACTACAGATCCCACCATCCACCTTCGCTGTACAGCTGAAAGATGGTCAGGTATGAGAAGAATGAAAAACTATTAATTCAATACTTCTAAGATAGCTACCCATTGGTAGATAGGGCTTGATTCGTTAGAATTTAGACATGGGTGGATCTAGCTTGTGTTTTCCTCGATCAATACATGTGCGCATCCAACTAGGCCTTGAATTATTTCTCTCTAATAAACATGAAAAAGAAAGCCAATAAAAGCTTTAGAAAGTATGCCCAGAGATGGAGAAAGAAGGCTACTTAGCTTCACCCTTCTTTGACTGAGAAAGAGATGACAATCATGCTTATCAACACTTTAAGAGCTCCCTTCTATAAGAAACTAGTCGAAAATGCCACTAAAAACTTTGTCGATGTTATTATATTGGCAAGATGATTGATAATGTCATGAAAAGTAATAAGATATTCAATAGAGAGTCATCTAGCTCGAAAAGTAAAGAAAAAAAAGTAAATACCATCAATGAAACCTTGACTAAGCTTGATCAGAGTTTGTACTTGATAAAAAAATATCTATTTCCCCAATAAGGCATATCCAAGCCTCAACCCTTACTCGCCAATGCTGCAACCATCTACTCTACGAGACATCACCCAATGATAAGCTTTGCATCAAACACTACCTAGAACACCACAAAAGGTGCTCAACCTCGTAACCCAAGCAATGCTGAGCCCCTAACATCTAACAGGTACCCAATAAGAGAGAATATTTTGATCCCTTCTCACACTCTTACAAAGAAATCTATTCTCACTTACTAGTAAGCCAAATAGTGGCCTCAATATTCATAAAATCAAAATCACCTCTGTATCCCAAATGGTACGATGAAAATACCCATTAAAAATACCATGCTAGAGCATAAGGCCAATTTATTAAGAATTGCACCTTATTTAATAGGAGGTACAGAGTTACTAGAAAAGGTTATGATTAAGGTTGAGCAAGGATTAGGACCTAATATTAGAGCAAACCTTCTCCCAAATCATATAGAATAAAGGTGAATGCAATAATTGATGGAAAAATTTGATGGGTTTAAAAAAGCATCAAAGAGTTCAAGACATCAATAAGTAGAATATGGCAAGCTTTCGTGAAAGCCAGAATAGTGCTAGAAGTGCAAAACCAATATGATAAAATAACTAAATCATTTTGCTACCACTACGAATAAAGACACACTCTGCACACTGTGCAGATTTTCTAAAAATGGTCCAAGGGATGACAAGCCGCTCGAAGATTGAGTTTTATGAAGAAAAAAAATGAAAACTTGAACCTATATGTCAATGCCATATAAAAGCATGAGAAAACCCTTCATAGGGGTTTAAAAAGCCATTGGTTTTCTTTGCCAACTAGTCATATTTCAAAGCAGCCCTTATTCAATTTGCACTAAAAATGATCATTTAGCTTTTACCCTATTTTTCTTATAAAGAGGACAAAATAGTACCTTGGAACTTCAAAAGTAAAACTCTAATCATCAAAGAGTCTAGTCAATAAGCTACTAATATGGATCTCTCAAAGGTAAGCCACCTAACTCAAAATGGTAGATGTTATGCTCCAACTACAGTGAAAAGTGAAAATCAATAAAAAAAAACCTACTCTTATCCCTTAAGCATCAAAGATTATGACCAAATACTCAAATTCGATAGCTATTGTTGATACTTTTCCTTATGAGAAGTCGAATTCAACCCTAAAACAAAAAGAAAGTTATAAGGACATTAAAGGTTGTACTCTGATAGCCCTCTCCAATGGTTAAGTTAGTATAGTGTTTCCTTAAATAGTAGTATGGATTTTTTATGAGGGAAAAGAAAGACCCCTTACCTTTGGGTTTGCTCCCTTTTATAGGTGTTGTATGGAGGCATAGTGTCAGATGATTTGATAGCAATGTGACTAACGTTGGGCTAGCTATCATGCTATGATGAATTATGGTCAGCTTAGTCAGTTGGCTGTGACTTAGAAGATGTTGGTTCTATAATCATACTATTGTCAAGGAGGTCATATTGCTATCTAGCGCTTATCGGACGGTGCTTATCGAGTGATCGCCTTTTACGCTGTTTGGGCAATTTCCTATGTGATAATAATTGTTTATGCTAGTTGGGTAATTGCCTATGTGATGGTATAACAATTACCCCCCAGTGGTCCAAAAGGCAATCATAAAGTAACTTGGCATTTTAGACCTTTTTGTATAAGCAAATTGGCGCATGGGAGTGGCAGCGATAGTGAAATGTGTAAAAGTCAGAAAAAGGATAACTATCATTATTGAGGTAGCTGTAGTGGCAGAGTGGGACAAGTAGGGGAATGAATGAGAAGGGGACATGTGTCCTGGCAGAGAAATTTAGAAGGGTGTGTTTAGGGGGACACGGTACATCAGGAATGGTAGAGGGTACACATGTCAAAGAGGGCAGAGATGCCAGTTGTATGTAGTTATTGTTAGGAAAACAAGAATGAGATGGTGATGCATATGAGTTTGAGGGATGTGGAGAGTCAAGAATATTAACTATATAATTTGGGTATGAATCACTATGTGTTTGGTGTGTATTGCAAAAAGAAAGAAGAAAAAAGAAGAAAAGAGAGTGGTGCTGAAGATTTATTTGTGAGGAAAAGGGGTGAGCATAGTGATAGTGCATTTGAAAGTCATCTCCACTTCTGGGTAGTTTTGTTAATGCTTCTGTCTATTGTTTTGGCAGCGATCGTGGAAGTGGAATCACGAATAAAAGCGCTGCTAGGAGTAAGGTCTCTTCTTTCTTGTTTTTGGTAAGTTCTTATGAGTTTTTTTGTAGCTATTATTATTTTGGGTTTTGTTGGTGGGTTGGGAAAGGGTGGTTATGGTATATAATGAAAAGGGAAAGGCTATTGGTGAAGTTAGTGGTGAAGAAAGGTAGATTAGAGGAATCAAGGAGAGAAGTGAGGAGGATAGTTGGGCAATTAAGTCAGGGGGAAATGGCTAGTCATGTGGTGGTAGAGGAAGAAGGTTTGAGGAAGGAGATGATTGCCAAACAGAGTGGCGCTCAGGGTGACAAAGTTTCACTTAGAGATGGAGCTGAAGAGGCGATCGCCAACTTGGATATCGATACCATGGAGTTGTATGGCAAGGCTATAAACATGCAGATAGTCCGAAGATAGATGTATGGTAGGGAATGGATATGGGGAGGTATCAAATTGTTGAGATAAAGCCACGGCAAAGGGCTAAATTTGCTGAAGGGGACAGTTCGGCATTCTATCTACATATTCTCAAGGCAAGGTTCCACTTGCCATTAGAGCTATTTTTAAACTTGTCACCCAACCAACTAAAGTCGAACAATTGGACGATTTTGTTGACTTTTTTCCTTGTATGCAAAAAAATGGATGGTGACCATCGATAGGCATGGTGAAGGAGCCGTTATTCTTAAAATAGGGTGAGCCTTATTTTTACTACTTGCAATCAAGAGAAGAGGGTATGATGGTGATTGATCTACCATCGAATGCGCATATGCGGCAGAAGTAGTTTTTATGGTGACCAAAATGATGGGTACGTCTTGGGGTTTCCCAGTGAGGTAGGGTCGAAGGTCATGGTCAAATAATAGAAGGAATAGTCTAGATGTAGATAAGAAGGATCAGATGCTCTTTTTTAGGGGTGAGTGTGTAAGTAACAAGTTGTATTTGACACTTCACAATATTCAGCGGGGATGTTTGGGTCTTGATCTGATAGACATGCTCAAAAAACTAGTGCGACCAGCAGGCTAACGCAAGAGACAATGATTGTTTAAACACCAAAGAGGTTTGCTTTGGATATTCTAAGTATGAGTTTGGCATGTACATGTTTTTGGGGCAGAGTTACTGATGTGCTTGCTTATTTGTTGTTTTACGTGAGCCTGTAGCAAAAGAGAGGAAAGAAGATGTGGAAGACGAAAGAGGAGTTGGCAGGTTTTTCATGTATGATGGTGAAGAGGGTAGAGGAGTGGGTTGTGATGATCGGTCCATTAGCATGAGAGGGGCAGATCGCACAACTAACCAAGGGACGAAAGAGGGTATTTGCTATGGTCATTTGATGTTAAGGTAGAAAGAGTTTTTAAACTAACACGGTTATTTTATTACTATACAAAATGGACCTGGTTCAGGTAGCTTTAGTGAAACGGGCAGCTAAGCAAGCTGCGACTAAGAGGGCTACTGTGCATCAGAGGAAAGAAAAGAGGAAAATGGGTGAGCAGCCTAAAGGAAAGTCGCTTACCGCTGTTATGACAGGTTATCATAAAGTCCTTGCATTGGTGTCTGCAATGGTGACTGCAATGGTACCAATGTCATAGCCTAGAATAGAGACGGTTGGATCCAGTGGTAGGCCTGTTCTGGCTAGTGGGGCATCATCTTAGCCAAGCACTGCTTCTGCAAGGCCATGGGCTGGTCGTGGGTATCTAAGTTCTAGTGGGTAGGGCATACTTCATAAAGGTCGGGTACTAGACTTCGAGGCGGCATGGAGGTGGGCAATAAAAGGCATGGCACACGTTGATCAAGATGTTTTGGTGAGGAAGGGTCCAGCCCAAAACTTGAATGCAGCCATGGTTGGTCTGGTTGAGGTGAGTTTTGTTTTAAGAGTAAGAGGGTAGGCTAATGAGAAGTATGTGGTGGTAATGTTGTTTGTTGTTATGTGTAGGCACTTCATTGCTAGACGGCTTATACCTGCTAGATGGCAAATTGGCAGGAGAAATTTAATCTACAGGCATCAAAGATAGTGGAGCTGGACACCCAAGTGGTGAAGCAGAGAGAGGCAAACGCCAAGTTAAAGGCCTTTTTGAAAAAGATTGAGGAAAGAAAGGTGGCTAAAATAGTAGAACTGCTTCTGAGGAGGGAGAAAGCAGAGGCCGCTGCTGTTGAGTTAACAAAAAATTAGAGAATCGTAGTGCTGAACTTGCATCTGCTAAGTTCAGAGTGGCTGAACTGGAGGGCCATCTTAGCAATCTAGAGGCTTGCCATCAGAAAGAATTAAAAAGGCAATAAGAAGAGATTTTTGACAAACTCTTTGCTACCATGGATTCGTATCATCGCAATGCGTTATATGGGGTTCAATTGCTATGTGGTCCCCTTGATCTATGGGCGGTTAACTTAGGGTGACTATACACGCCTCCTAAGGGTTTTAATTTGTTATGCCCTAGTCAGCATGAAGTGGATGAAGGACAAACAAAGGATACAGCATTGTTTACTGCGGCGATTCTGGTGAGAAGACTGGTATGCAGATCATTTCATCGACTAGGGATGAATAGTGTACAGCTCATTCTGTATAGCGATCTTTGTAAAAGACTTTTTGAATAGAAATGTTTATTTTGTTAACTGTTTGTTGTTTTTGCTTGATAAAGACATTTGGTTGTTTAAGTTCTTGCCTTGATTTGGTCGATCACGCTTGTTTTCTAGTGCCATGCATGATGGTAGTATATGACCTTAGAGCTCTTTGTAGGTGATTGATGGTTTACGGGGAAACTATGTTCATGGCCTTGTTTGGGCAATTGATTGTCGCAAGGCTGAAGGTTATAATTAGCCATGGTCTCATTGGACCGAAGTTTAGCCATGTGGCGAGTAGTGTGACTTTTTGGATTGGTTGCCAAGGAGACGATTGCCTTACAGCAATAGTGAAGTGTTTATGCCAAAGAGGCGACCGCTTTGCAGCAATAATGACTTGTTTGTTTGATGGACCATTCTGTAGAGAAAAAGATCATCTTGGTTACTAGATTTGTGATAAATGTTTGGAGGAGAGATTCATACAAATAGTATTTCTTTAGATGAGCAGCATTCCATGTGTTGGGGATAATGCATCTGCCTAGGTTTGCTAATTTGTAAGCTCTAAAGCCAAGAACATTGCTAACCTGATAAAGTCCTTCCCAGTTTGGGGACATTTTTTTCTTTCTCTGCTGGTCGATTGGCCTCGTAATTTCGGAGTATAAGGTCGCCAACTTGGAATTGTTAATTGCAAACTCGACGGTTATAATATCTGCAGACTTATTTGCCTAAATTGCCATATGAAGGGCAGCGTCTTCTTTGGCTTCCTCGAATAGATCAAGGTTAGCCTTGAGGTGTTCGAAATTAAGCTCTGTATTAGGATTAGCAATGTGCAAGCGATGCATGCCTATTTCAGCAGGTATAATAGCTTCAGTTCCATACGCAAGGTTGCAAGGAGTGGCGGCTGTCACCTGGGTTTCAGTTATTCAAATGGCCCAAAGTATCCCAGGAGTCTCATCAGCCTATGTGCCTTTTGTGTCATCCAGTTTTTTCTTTAAGGGTTGCAGGATTTTTTTGTTCATGGATTCAACCTGGCCATTTGGCTAAGGGTGGGCAATAGAGGTGTGAACAAGGTTGATGTAGAACCTCGAATAGAAGTCACGTAGTTTGTCAGCTGACAATTGCTTGTAGTTGTATGCTATTATAATATTGGGTATCCCAAACCGATAGAGAATGTATCGCTAAATAAAGTTTTCCATGTTTCGAGCGGTGATAGTGGCGATCGGCTCAGCTTTTACCCATTTGGTTAAGTAATCACAGGCAACGAGTAGGAATTTTCATTGGGCAGTCGCCAGAGGGAAGGGGCCCAATATGTCATTCCCCAAACAAAGAATGTCCAAGGGTTGAAGATTTGCTTGAGTGCCTCAGTTGGCTATCAGGGAATAGGGGTGAAACGCTGGCACTTATTACATATTCTGACGAGTGCAGCGGCATCCTTTCTTATGGTAGGCAAAAAAAATCCTTGTCATAAGGCTTTGAGCATCAAGGACCTCTCGCCTAGGTGGTTGCCGTAGACGCCTTCGTGTATTTCTTTTAAAACATAGGTAGCCTTAGAAGAGGTGAGGCACCTGAGTAATGGGAAAGAGAAGGACTTTTTATATAAAAGGTCATTGGTAATTTATACCTGGCCACTCATTTCTCTAATTGCTTCCTCTCTAGCGGGTCAGTTGAAACTTGATTGTCCTTAAAGAATGAAATAAAAGGTCTTATCCAATTTTCTTCGGCATCAATGGTGATTTGGTGTATGTATTGATCATAGCTAGATGTTGGAAGTCACTCGAGAAAGACTTTCCTCTTGTGGAGATGTCGAGGGTGCTAGCCATTTTGGATAGGCTGTTGGCCCTAGAGTTGTCCTCTCTGGGTATTTGTTTGACTGTGATATGGATGAATCTTTTGGATAGAGTGGTAATCACCCTACATTTGGCGAGTAGCTCATCTTTGACCTCATATAGCCCATTAACTTGGATAGCTACAAGTTTAAAGTCTGTGTGGGTGATGAGGTTATTGGCGCCAAGGGCTTTGGCTAACTTAATGCCAGAGATTAAAGCTTCATACTCAACCACGTTGTTAGAGGTCTCGAACTAAAAAGATAAGCTATACTACCATTCATGACTTTGGGGTCGAGTAAGAGGACTCCTGCACCACCCTTTGCTTTGCTAGAGGAACCATCGACGAAAATGTGCCACTCGTCATTTTTGTGTTCAAAAAGGCAATTATGTATTCCTTATGGATGATCACTAGATAGAGGGTGATCTGGCGATAGCTCTTTCGATACTTGAAAGGAACATTCAATGATAAAGTCTACTAGTGCTTATGCTTTGATAGCTTTCGTAGGGCTGTAGATAAGCCCGAATTCGCTAAGCTCGATACTCCATCGAATCAATCTTCTTACGAAGTCAACTTTGAGGAGGATGTCTTTGAGGAGCTGATTACTGAGGATAGTGATAGGGTTACCCTAAAAGTATTACCTTAACTTTTGTGCCGCGATGATGAGGGCAAAGACTAGTTTTTCCACTTTGCTATAATGAAGTTCGCCAGCTTGGAGTGCCCTACTAACATAATAGATAAGGTACTATTGTCTTTCCTCTTCTCGTACTAGGACGATCGCGACTATTTTATCTAATGCAGCAAGATAGACAAAAGTTGTTCACCATGCTTTAGACTGGCGAGTAGCGGAGGGGTGCTCAAGTATTCTTTGAGTTAGTTGAATGATTGTTGGCATTCTTCAGTCCATTTATATCTAGTCGCCCTCCTAAGGAGTTTGAAAAAAGGGAGGCATCTCTCAGCAGATTTAAAAATGAAACGATTGAGTGCTGCTATTCGCCCAGTTAACTGCTGTACTTCTTTGGTCGATTTTAGGGGGCTCATTTGCATGATTGTGCTAATTTTCTCAGGTTTTGCTTCCATGCCTTTAGAGGAAATCATAAATCCTAAGAATTTTCCTGCAGAAATGCCAAGCATAAATTTCAATGGATTAAATTTCATTTTGTACTTATGGAGTATGTGAAAGGTCTCCATGAGATCGTTGAGATATTGATAGAGGGAGGGGCTTTTGACGAGCATGTCATCAACATAAATTTCCATTGAACGCCCAATTTGTCTTGTAAAAAGCTTGTTGACCAAATGTTGGTATGTGGCTCCTACGTTTTTTTAGGCCAAAAGGCATGACTTGGTAGCAAAATTTTCCATCCTCGGTTATGAACATCGTTTTGTCTTAGTCTCAAGGATTCATTTTAACTTGATTGTACCCTGAGAAGGTGTCCATGGAGCTCAAGAGTTTATGGTCAATGGAGACATCAACCAGTCGATCAATGCTAAGGAGAAGGTAGCTATCTTTTGGGTAGGCTTTGTTCATGTCGGTGAAGTCGATGCACATTCACCATTTCCCCGAAGCTTTTCTGACCATAACTACATTAGCAAGCCAATCGAGATATTTGACTTCTCGGATATAATTGGCTAGTCGCAATTTATTGACTTCCTCTCATATTGCTTTGAGTTGTTCGGGAGTGAGCTTGCATTTCTTATGTTTGACAGGTGCAGCTTGAGGGTCCACATGCAATGAGTGCATGATAACAGTTGGGTCTATGCTAGGTGAACATATTGGCATTCTTCTTGAGGAATTTTGCAAGGAGACATTTTTCTTCAAGGTTGAGTCTGAATCCTAAAGAGCCAATTTTTTTATGTCTTTAGCTGGTTGAGGTTTTTGGTCATGAAAATCGCTTTTGGCATCTAAGTTTTCAAGGATAATTGCTTCTGGTTAGGTAGGCATGATGGTATGGACTGATGGTTCAGCTTTGGCATCATTGACAATGGTCAGCTATCGAGTGGCCAATTTAATTGACAATAAGTGAAACTGGTGGGCTACTTGTTAATTAGATCGTATGTAACCAATTCCCATTAATGTTGGGAATTTGGCTATCAAGCAGTAGACTGTGGTGACCATTTTTGTTTCCTTCATCAAGGGTTGACCTAAAATGGAATTATAGGTTGAAAGTTGGTTAACGACCAAAAAGTTGACCAAAGTGGTTATAGTGTGCTCATCCTCACCCATTGTTATGGGGAGCATGATCACCCCTTTCATTTGTATTGGCTGGTTGGCGAATTCATAGATTGGAGGGGATGGGTTTTGGTCACCGATGCTAAAGCCCATTTAAAGAAAAGCGTCCTACTACATAACTTCCATCACACTATGATTGTCTACAAGTATTCGATGGACTTGATAATTGCTTATGATGGTGGAGACGATGATCAGATTGTTTTCGTGATCTGATAAGAGCTGTGAATTGGCATCATCAAAGTTAACCACCCAATCGGTTTGTTTGATTTATTTGGGAGCCACGTCAACTGCCAAGATAGAATAGAGGTGGGCTTTGCATTTCGATCTACTGATGGCCCATGTTTCGACTGGACTGACGATCACGTTTGTGATGCCGATAACAGATCATTTGTTAGGGGCAATCTCCCAGTGCTCATTGGGAGATCATGTGCAATCCTTGACGCGTGGATCTTTTTTAACAAATTATTTGATTTCACCTTTCCTTACTAAGGATTCAATGGCCTTTTTTAGGCTAAAGCAATCCTCCGTTGCAGGGCCGATATCATTGTGAAAGTTACAATACTTTTCGAGATCGTGGTTGCTACGGTCTTCGTTCATTAGAGGTGGATGCTCGATGAGCCCCTCCCTCATTATTGTGTTGAGGATTTAAGACTTGGGAGCTATCAGAGGCATGTAGGAATCATATTTTATGTGGAGGGCCACACTCACTTTTTGTTGGGGCTATGCGATGATGGGATGGCTTGTGTTTCCCTTTAGGGTCGGTTCCCTGGTCGATCGACCAACCAGTTAGGTTTTGAGCCTTGATCGTCTTTTTATTCTCAATCCTAGTTTTTCGTTTATCCACTCATGATTTCTATTTCTTTAGCCTCTGTGTATTTTTGTTTCTTCTCATAAAGTTAGTACAACTTCTTGGGTTGGGCATCAATCAAGGCGTATTTCAAGTATTTGTGACGAACGCCTATTATGAAGGCCTAGATTGCCCATTCATCATTTAGATCTTGGACTTCCAGGATGGCTATGTTGAAGTATTTGAGGTAATCATGAATCATTTCGTTGTGGCTTTACTTGATCACCATTAAGCTGGCGGAGGTTCTAGCAGCTGTACGACAACTGCTAAAATAGGCTAGGAAATGTCTGCCCAATTGGTCGAAGTTTGTGACAGAGCCTAGGTTTAAGGAATACCACCATGTTCATGCTGGCCCCCAAAGTGTTTTTGGGAAGATGCGACATTGGATGGCGTCCGGTACATCACGCAGATTATGGAATGCACAAAAGTGGTTTAGATGGTCAGTCAAGTCAGTTTTACCAGCATAGGTGTCAGGGGACAGCTTAACCTTTCAAGGGACCTGCACCTACCAAATGTCAAGCAAAAGAGGGTTATGTTCGTCAGCCAACCATTCCCAGTTATCTCTTCATGGTTCATAAAGATTTTTAACTTCTTGCTTCAGGGTGGTTATTTATTGGGCGAGGTCTAAAGATGAACTTGGCAGGTGGTGCCCACTGGTGTGACAGGAGGTTTCTAGTGCCACATGTCATGGGATCGGCTTAGAGCAGGAACTTTCCTCTACCATTGGGTGAGTGACACGATCTGCTATGGCATGCCACTCTTGGGTATCTAGATTTGAGGTATTTGCAGCGTGCTGGGTTGGACAGTCAATGGGTTGCATGTTTTGGTGATTGGTTTAAGAGTTGACAAGCTATGCTAACAGGATCTAGGATTGCTGGATGGCGGCCAGCTGACTAGCGATGGCTTGAAATTGCGCCTCATAATGAGGGTGGTAGTCAAGTTGACTAGGTGGGGTAGATGTGTTGAATTAAGCAAAGGGAGGTGCTGGGACGTCTAAGGGTGTATGTAAGGTGTTTGTGGCAATGCTGGTTACTGAGACTATGCTACTAGGGCCTACAGTCTGGTCATGATGAGGGATGATGGTGGCCACTGGCGACATTAGCTCTAGTAGCTTCTGGTAGTATGCTAGTGGCGAGTGGGACAGCCATGAGGGAAGCAAAATAGGTATTTGGGGTATCTAGGTATGTGATAAGCTGGGGATTATGGGGGTTGTCAGAGCTGTGGTATGGTTCATTGCTTCTGGTGGTGATGAGAAATGTTGTAGGGGTAGTGTCAGCACTTCAGTCAACCATAATTTTCTTTTTGATCTGTTCCCACAGACAGCACCAATTGTTGATGCTTTTTCTTACAAGAAGCCGAATGCAACCCTGTAACACAAAAGAGGTTTTAAGGACACCGGAGTTTGTACTCTGGAGCCCTCTCCAATGGTTAAGTCAGTATAGTCTTTCCTCCAATAGTAGTGCGGATTTTATGGGGGAAAAGAAGGATCCCTTACCTATGGGTTTGCTTACCCTTTTATAGGTGTTGTCTGGAGGCATAGTGTTAGATGATTTAATAGTAATATGATCGACGCTAGGCTAGCTGTCGGGCTATGGTGAATTATGGTCGGCTCAATCAGTTGGCCACCACTCAGAAGATGTTGGTTCTATAATCATACTATTGTTAGGGAGGTCACATTGCTGTCTGGCGCTTGTTGAGTAGTGCTTGTTGGGTGATTGCCTTTTACGCTGTTTGGGCGATTGCCTATGTGATAACAATTGTTTATGATGTTTGGGCGATTGCTTATGTGATGGCATAACAGCTATCAAGGAACCAATTAATGAAAAGGAAGCTAAAGAATTCCTTAAATTCAACAAGCACATAGAATATAGCATAATTGACTAGCTGAATAAATAACAGGCAAAGATATCAATGCTTTCACTGCTCTTCAATTTTGGGGCACATAGGAATGCCATTCTGAAAGATCTAAATGCAGCATACTTGCTGAGTGTGATAACAATTGTTTATGATGTTTGGGCGATTGCTTATGTGATGGCATAACAGCTATCAAGGAACCAATTAATGAAAAGGAAGCTAAAGAATTCCTTAAATTCAACAAGCACATAGAATATAGCATAATTGACTAGCTGAATAAATAACAGGCAAAGATATCAATGCTTTCACTGCTCTTCAATTTTGGGGCACATAGGAATGCCATTCTGAAAGATCTAAATGCAGCATACTTGCTGAGTGATATTCCCATCAACCAATTGGACAAATTAGTAACATCACTATTGATAATTATGTCTCCTTCAGTGACGATGAGATCCTTCATGGAGGAAGAGGAAGTTACAAAGCTCTCCACATTACAACTTGCTATAAAAGCAACACATTACCCAAGGTTCTTATTAATAACAGGTAGACTTTGAATATAATGTCCATATCTTACTTGAATAAGTTCCCCATCGATACATTTTATATTAAGCATAGTCACATGGTTGTACGAGCGTTTGATGAGATCTGCAGAGACATTATAGGAATTATCACCATCCTCCTTCAAATTGGCCCAAGCATTTATGAAGTAGACTTCTATGTGATAGACATTACTCCAGCATATAATTGCTTACTAAGAAGGCCATGGGTCCACTCTAAGGGAGCAATGCCATCATCATTACTGTTAGCCTTGAATTTAGTTTTGATATAACTAACAAACTTAAGTTAAATTGATATTTGACCTTGTACTTAGTTTTAAATTGAAAAAGATCCTTAAAAGTACTAAGGCAAATCATTGAGATATGTTTGA
>JAQSVH010208168.1:0-15227 GCA_029448705.1 Adansonia digitata
TTTGGTCCTCCGAAGGATATGAAATGTAATTTTCAAAAATTTAGGGGTTTGATTGCAAATTTTGCATTTCAAGTCAAACTTAAACTTGTAACTTTTCCATTTAGACTAAATTCATCTAGTTTTCATCATTTTAGTGTCCATTAGGGTATCGAGATACTTTCATGTCGAAAGTATACCTTAGGGGCATTTTGGTAATTTTTCTAAAATAGAGTCCTAGATAGTAAACGGGATGCTTTTATGCCAAAGGTGCATATTTAGGATAGGTTCACCAAGTTTTTATCATTTAGTGTCCATTAGAGGTATCGGGATACTTTCATGTCGAAGGTATTTCCTAGTGGTACTTTCATAATTTTTTCCATCGGGATGCTTTTATGCCAAAGGTGAATGTTTAAGATTCATTTAGCCCTCTAAGGTCATTTTAGTGTCTATTAAGGGTACCGAGATATTTTCATGCCAAAGGTATACCTCGAGGGCATTTTCACAATTTTCTCCATCGAGATGTTTTTATGCCAAAAGTGAATGTTTAGGATTCATTTAGCCTTCCAAGGTCATTTTAGTGTCCATTAGGGGTACCAGGATACTCTGATGTCAAAGGTATACCTAAGGGCATTTTTGTAATTTTTTCATCGAGATGCTTTTATGCCAAAGGTGAATGTTTAGGATTCATTTAGCCTTTTAAGGTCATTTAAGTGTCCATTAAAGGTATCAGGATACTTTCATGTCAAAGGTATACCCTAGGGGCATTTTGGTAATTTTGCTAGAACTAAGTTCTATGTGATTACAAGGATATTTTCGTGTTTAAAGGACACATTATGAATAGGTTCATCATTTTAGATTGTTATTGAGTTTTAGGAAGTTTTATAAATATTTTCAATAAAATATAAAATTTTCTTTTTAGAAAATTAAGGCAATGCTTCAAGTTAAAATAATACATAGAATTCCTCCCAAAATACAAGAGAGGTTCTACGGATGATTTTAATATTGAGACATCTTTTTCAAAATGAAAATTGGAATTTTAAAAATAATAATAAAACATTTTGCATTCCTCTAGCCCTTTATTGGGGTGCAAAAGATATTTTTAATTTTAATTTTAATTTTCAAACCTTATGTGTTCCTCTGGTTTTCTGTTGGAATACAAAAGAGAATGATAAAAAAGGCTTTCATGTTCCACTGGTCTTCCAATGGAGTATGCAAGAGATTTTGACTTCCAAAATTTTGAAAACCTGATCTTCCTAATACGAAATAATAAATTTGTTTTAAAAATTATTATTTTGGGAATCTATAATAAAGTGACATATGTTGAAACTGAATAAAAATTAAGATTCAAGTTAACACATAATTAATAAGGTGTCAATTTTTAGGCATCACGAAAGGGTCGATCCTTACTTGTGATTATAACCAGCTCCCGGACCTTTTTATATGATCTATTGTATGATCGCGGGCCTTATAGTTTGTATTATAGGGTTTCTTAACCCTCAAAATACAAACTTTGGTAGGTAACCAATCTCACCTAGCCCAAATAGATTAGTGGCGACTCCAAATAAATAGTCATTTTGTAATGACTATTTAAGGTTAAGTCGAGTAAGCGATTCATCTCGACCACCCAGTCCCCCCCAACAATAAGAAAATGTCAATAATGATATGGCCTATGGAAATAAGTGAACATAAAATAGTGATAAATTTAACAAATATAGGAGCAAAGGCCATTTAAGTCAGGTTTGGTCAGGATTTGTATCCGAGCCACGTTGTGACACCTTCATAAAAGGTCAAAACCCATCTTTTCCTTTTTAATTTATTGTTTTGGGCAACGTAGATTAAAAAAAGAATTAGTTTGATTTATAGTCATTATGTCTTTGAAGTCCATCAGCTTCTTGTTTACCATTTGAGAGATTTTTAAATAGTAAAATTCATGAAAATTTTATCATAGCTGTTTGAGATGACGTATAGAGTTGAATTTGCTGATTTTTTGAATTAGTTTGATTTATATGTTTGAGATGATGTTTGTCGATTTTTTTTTAATTCTTGAAAAATACATAGTTGAATGCTTAAAGGTTTCCCAATTTTTAGCTCTCAGATATATAGAAGAGTTACCTTAGACAACTTTGATTATATTTGATTTTATTATAGATTTAAAGAGATAATAGAAACTAGTAAAGAGAATGAAACAATTATTGAATAGAGTGAAGAGCAAAATAAAACAAAGACAACAAGGAAGGTCGAGAAACCAAAGGGTGCCTTTTTGAATTATCAGTAAGCAATAATACAATTAATTCTATGATGAACTTGTTAAACATAGCTACACCCATATATAAAACATTACATGGTAGGTTATTGATTTAGATTTAAAGCATGCAAGTTAATTGTGTATGTTATTTGTTTTATACAACATCAATCAGCGAAAACTGAAAGTAAATAGTGAAAAAAATAGAAGATGACAGTAGAGGTTAGTAAAATTTTTTTTTATGGTTATCATTTGACATTTTTTGGTTTAATTCTTTTGCTTGTAAATTGAAAGTATGGGGCAATGTAGACTTATGACTGATTATTCTTTTCTGTACATATAAACATATAAATGCATATTCTTTTTGTGAATAATAGTAATATAGTGCTATTGAAACAATGTATATTTATGAGAATGTGATTAAACAATGAGTTGTTTCTTTGTTAGGCTTATAGAGAGCAAGGAGCAAAATGGAAGCTACTTTCTACGGAGGAGAAAGAGCTTTTTATAAGGCAAATAGCTGCTCAGAAAGAGTAGCATAAAATGATATGGAAGAATTGAAAGACAGAAAGTGGATAGTGATAAAGTGAATAAGGTAATATATAAGAAGAATATGTTATATTAAAGAAATAATATAGAAAAGTTAAGTATATTGTTATTTTAGTATGTGTATTTAATAAATACTTTATGTGTAGGCCTTGGTGTTGACGCGCTGTAGCCCGTATAACTCTTTTAAAGTCTTCCGATAATTAAAGGATCCAAAAAAGGATGTTATATCTAGTGTTGTGTTTGATTCTCTACTACTATTGAAAGGTCTAACTTTGAGAAGAGAATTGTTTCAAGTTTTGGCTGAGAACTCTGATGTTTCAACTAACTCTATTAAATTTGATGGCCATAATATTTCTTTCATACTGGAAGATGTTGAAGCCATTCTTGGTTTACAAAAAGACTGAGTCGATGTGTCAAGTTTAATGGGAAACGAGGATGGCCTTACTCTTTGTAAGAAGTGCAATCTTCCTAGCCGTAAGAACTTGACTTTTGCTCGTCTTAAGGAAGAAATGATGGCATTGGAGGCTGATTCTAAAAAGCTTAAATCTACAATCCTCTTGTATATTGTTGGATGGTTTCTGTGTCCAACACGTGAAGCTAGACCAAGTCTAGATTATTATTCATGTTTGACCGAAAATGGTCTTAGTGGAAAGCTTAATTTGGCTAGACACGTCTATGAGAAGCTTTTCTTTAGGATAAAAACTTTCATGCAAGAAAAAGGAAATCTTCAAATTCATACTTGACCGGTTGCTTGTTATTGTTGGAGGTCAGTTAAAGATTTGTTGTTTACTATTGATGCAATCTTAATTTAAAATTTAACATGTACCAAAATTAGAAGTTTAAGTTTTGGTATTGATATTCAATAATTGTAATTTTTTTATAGATTAAGTTTTATGATTATTTGTGCGGAGTTGAGATTCTAAAAGCTACAACTTTAACTTCTATTCCTCACATTAGTTATTGGGGAAAAAATGAGGTTGGCAAGATATTATCTCTTTCAAAGGATTTCAAAAAGGTATTGAAATTAAACGTGAAATTGGTTATCCAACTTTTGTTACTAAGGTTCTATGATTTTCCGCATTTGATGGTGTTTGAATTCATTACCTGTAGGGTGTTGATGTCAACGAACATGACATGAAGCGGTCGATAGAGAAGAAGAAAGAGTTGGAGCATGCTAAGTTAAAGGCAAGAATGTTATGTCAAATTTAATAGACTTCATAGAATGCATTAAGTCTACATACTAGTGATTCGGTATTTCATTGCAAATTTTTAGGAGATAAGAGACAAGTTAAATCTTATGGAACCAAAAGTAAATAGTTTGGAATCAAAAATAGATCGTCTCGAATCAAATTAATTTTTTTCTTAATATAATAACAATTATTAGTAATAACCCCAAATAAATTATTAAACCAAAAAAATATGCAAATTTTTTCACTTCAAAAATACTGATAAAATTAATTTCCTACATATATAATGTATTTATCTATGAAATTTATAAATTACTTTTTGAAATTTATAGTTAATTTTCTTTAAAAAAATATTTTACATATATATATTACAGATATGGTAATATATTTATGTAATCTGATAATATTTGTATGTAATAAATTTTATACAAATATTACCTTTAAATATTCTTTACACACATATATTATATTTTTAAGAAATTAAATATTAACATTACGTAAATGTAATATTTATATGTAATTTTGTAACATTTAATTGTAATCTTACCAACTACGAAAAAATATAAATTTCATATAAAATTAATTTTTTTAATATAATAACAATTGTTAGTAATAACCCCAAGTAAATTATTAAATCGAAAAAATATGAAAATTTTTCACTTCAAAAATTACTTTCTACATATATAATATATTTATATATGATATTTATAAATTATCTTTCAAAATTTCTAGTTAATTTCCTTCAAAGAATATTTTACATACATATATTATAGATATTGTAATATATTTATATAATATGATAATATTTGTATTTAATTTGATAATGTTTGTATGTAACAAATTATATACAAACATTACCTATGAAAATTCTTTACACACATACACTATATATTTCAAAAATTACATATTAATATTAAGTAAACTGTAATATATATGTAATTAATATAATGTTTAGTTGTAATTTTACTAACTAAGAAAAAAATATATTTAATATAAAATTAATTTATTCTTAATATAATAATAATTATTAGTAATAACTCTAAATAAATTATTAAACTAAAAAGTATGTTAATTGTTTCACTTAAAATATTACTGCAATAATTAATTTTCTACATATATAATGTATTTATATATGAAATTAAAAAACAAATTTGAGAAAATCATAGTTAATTTTCTTCAAAGAATATTTTACATACATATATTACAGGTATGATAATACATGTATATAATCTGATCATATTTGTATATAATTTGGTAACGCTTGTATATAATAAATTACATACAAACATTACCTTTAAAAATTTGTTACACACATTAATTACATTTTTCAAAAATTACATATTAACATTATGTAAAGTGTAATATTTATATGTAATTTCTATAATAATTAGTTGTAATTTTACCAACTATGAAAAAAACACAAATTTTACATAAAATTAATTTTTTTCTCAATATAATAACAATTGTTACTAGTAACCCCAAATAAATTATTAAACCAAAAAAATATGCAAATTTTTTCACCTAAAAAATTGCTGGGAAAATTAATTTTCTATATATAATGTATTTATCTATGATATTTATAAATTATTTTTTGAAATTTACAGTTAATTTTGTTCAAAGAATATTTTACAGACATATATTACAGATATTGTAATATATTTATGTAATCTGATAATATTTGTATGTAATTTGGTAATACTTGTATGTAATAAATTACATACAAACATTACCTTTGAAGATTCTTTACACACATACATTACATATTACAAAAATTACATATTAACATTATGTAAACTATAATATATATATAATTTCTATAATGGTTGTTGTAATTTTACCCAAAAAAAATGAATTTTACATAAATTAATTTTTTTCTTAATATAATAGCAAATGTTAGTAATAACCCCAAATAAATTATTAAACAAAAATAAGAAATTTTTTTCACTTTAAAAATTACCAAAAAAATTTCCTACCAACATATATAATATATTTATAAATTAAATAAAAAATTATTTTAAGAAAATTATAGTTAATTTTCTTCAAAAAACATTTTACATACATATACTACAAATATGATAATATATTTATGTAATTTGATAATATTTTATGTAATTTGTAGTGCTTGTATGTAACAAATTATATACAAACATTATCTTCAAATATTCTTTATAAACGTACATTACATATAACAAAAATTGCATATTAAAATTATTTAAATTGTAATATTTATGTATAATTTCTATAATATTTAGTTGTAATTTTACCAACTAAGAAAAAAATATAAATTTTGCATAAAATTAATTTTTTTCTTAATATAATATAATTGTTAGTAATATACCCAAATAAATTATTAAAGTAAAAAAATATGAAAAAATTTTCACTTCAAATATTAGTGCAAAAATTAATTTCCTACATATATAATATATTTATATATGAAATAAAAAAATTTTGAGAAAATTATATTTAATTTTCTTAAAAATATTTAACATAAACATATTACATATTTGGTAAGGTGTTTATGTAAAACTGTAATATTTTAATATAATGCCATAATTTTCGTAATATTTAGTTGTAATTTTATAAACTAATAAAAAATATAAATTTTTATCATAAAAATAATTTTTTATTCATATACTATTTTTATTACTAATTTTATAAGATATGTAAATAAAATAAAAACATATAATGCTCATATGTGATCTGGTAATGTTTATATATTACTAATTACATACAAACATTACCTTCAAATATTCTTTACACAAACACTTTAAGAATAGCACATATTACATATGAATGTTACCTATACTATAATGATTTATGTAGATTGTAATATTTTATGTAGATATAATAATTTTATGTTTTACAACTTTTATTGTCTTTTATGTAATACATAATAAATATGTGTAATTATAAGAAAAATATGTAATACACAATATAATTTATTTAACTGTAATATTTTACGTATTACTATTTTCTATTATCTATTAGTGATATATTTATAAAATTTATAAAATTTTTATATAAACATAATAAATTTTATGTATTACAACTTTTATTATTTTTTATCATAATTAATGTAAATAAATATTGTATATATGTAATATTACGGAAATGTGTAATACTTGTTTTATATGACCCATGATGGTATACTTATATAATAAATATTATAATTTATGTAAATATAATGTTTTATGTAATACTACTTTATATTATCTATTGATAATATATTTTTATAACTTACAAAATTCATATCTAAATATAATAAATTTATGTATTACAACTTATATTATATTTTATCATAATTTATATAAATAGATAATTTAGATTTCTAATTGTTATAAAAATATGTAATAATAGGTTCTATTGCAAATCATAATAATCTATATAATATATAATATAATTTATGTAATTATAATACTTAATGATAATTTTAAATTTTTTTCAATCATAAAAATTTATGTAATTTATAATATATTTATATAATTATAATAATTTTATGTATTATTATATAATAATATATATAAAAAATTAAAAAAAATAATATTGCAACGGGTTTACCCGATTGCACCCTAACCCTACCCAAACCTTATGATAAGAAATGTACTCTAAAAGGCCCTGAACTATTTATAGGATTATTTGTAAAATTTTGGACTCCGACTTAGCTTGTCTCGTATACTGTGAACAAATGAGCAAATTCTACTTGGATCCCCGTGAAGCTTTTTGTCTTGCTTCTATCAGATATAATAAATAGATGCATTTCAATTAATCTATGTAATATATGATTTTTGAGCAATGAGATTCAAGTGTAGTTTTTAAATTTGCAAAGTTATAAAGAGGGGGAATTTAAAAAAAGGATAATGAATTGATAATTATTGAAAAAGAGTAAAATAAAAAATAATTTAAAAAATAATAATTATTAGAATTATTAATAAAGAGACTGTATTTTTTACCTTTATCTTTATTTACTTTGGCTTGCTTTTTTCTTCCTTCAAAAAGTTTGTATTCCTATTCCTATTTTTTTTTTAAAAATATTATAAATTTTTATGTGTTAATAATACGTATTATTTTATTTATACTTTTTTACATTCATATATTCATATAGTATTCATATAATTTTTCATATTGTGTTTTAATTATTTTTATATATGTCGTATTCGTGTTATTTTTTATATGTTTAAAGTATTATAAATTTATATATAAAATTTTCACATTAGTTAGGCATTTATGTATATTTGATATGTTCATCTATTTGTGTTATATTTATATTATTTTTTATCATGTTTGTATTATGTCTCAATTTAAAACTGACATCTATACTGCACATGTAATAAAATCCGATATTATATATTTTAAAGGGGTTAGTCTACAGGAGAACTTACGCATCATATCTGATATTTGTATTCGACATGCTTGATAAAAATTTTATTTTATGAAATATTTTTAATTTTTGATTATATATTTAAAATGCTTAATCCATTTATCCTTTCGGCAATTTATATGTCAATTTAGAATTAGTTCATTAATTATTTTTAGTTTTTTTATACTTAATTATTATTTTTATTAAGAGATTAATCTTCAGCGTAATTCATTAGTTAATTTAGAATTGATACTCGACCTGCTTGAAAAAAATAAAAAAAATTGATTAATTATTTTTAGTTTTTTTTATATTTAATCTTTTATATTTAATTTTTAAATAAGGTACTTAAAGAAGTTATTTTCTATATGACCTATGGGTCTATTTATGACATGTAAATGACAAGCACATAATAAAATTATTTTATTAATTGACATTTTTTATTTAGTTCTTATATGATGTATTTAAAGGATTGATCTATAGGTTAACTTACGGCTTAATTTAAGATCCGTACCTAACTCACTTGGTAAAAAAATTAAAATTTTTATCTTATTAATTATTTTTATTTTATTTTTAAATGATGTATTTAAAAGATTGATCCGCACATTGACTTGTGGATCAATTTAAAATCTATAGCAAATCTGCTAAAAAATAAAATAAAAATATATTTTATTAATTATTTTTATTTTAATTTTAGAAATTTATCTAAAAGGATCAATCCACATGTTCACTTAAAGGTTAGTTTAATATTGATACTTGAGTCGACCAGTGAAAAAAGTTTAAAAATATTATTTTAATTTTATTTTGAAATGACGTATTTAAAATGATTGATCCATACTTTGACTCATGGATAGATTTAAAATCTATATCAAATTTAAATAAATAAATATTATTTGATAAAATTAATTTTTTTATTAAAATCAAATAAAAATTTTGAAAAATATCATTAATTATTTTTTTAAAATAATGTGTTTAGAGTAATAGATTTACTCGATAACTGTAAATCAATTAAAATTTATATTTAATTTTAAGTACATATTTATTATTTAATAAAATTTTAATTTATAATTAATATTTTGATTAAAAATAATTAAAATTTATAAAATAAAAATAATCTAATGAACCAGGAGCATAATACTAGTTTTAATGATCACTAACAACAAAGTTTTCCCCTTGATCTCAACGGTAGCCATCTAAACTCTTCTTGTCATGGTTACTCTGCTCTTCCTTTGCCACAAGCAGGAAGCCACAACAATTTTGTATACGGCAAATGTTAACTAGAGCGCTATTTAACGGGTAAAAAAATTCAATTATTATAATATTTTTTAAAATTTTGTTAAAAGGATTGGTTAGATATAAACTTTTTTAAAAAAATTTGTGAAAAAACATTAATGAATAATTATAAGCACTCATTAAGTGAACACTTTTAATTTTAATAATTAGGTCTCATTTTATTTAATTTTTTTTAAGAGTAAATAACATCTATACTCTTCAAAATTTATCATTTTGATCTTTAAAACAAAATAATTTAAATCTCGATTGCTAGTATAATGACAAATTGAAGAGTTTCTTTGAAACACGTAGTTTTCAATTGTGAATTTCAATAAAACTATTTGGTTGAATTTCAACGTTAAACGTAGAGGAGGTAAAATGAATCTGAACTCAAAAACTCACATAAAAAAATATGAGTTAGAATCTGAACCGAATTCAATTTGATTAAAAAGTCAATGGTCCGAACTCAAGAGAACTCAAACTTAAAATGGCCCAAACCCGAAATAGCCTGAATCCGAAAGAACCCAAACCCAAATTTAATATTAAAAATAAATATGAAGAAATTATAATTAAATAATTTTTTAGAAATCAAAAACTTTAATTATTAATTTTATTTTAATATTCTTTTTATAATTTAATTAAATATTAAAACTTAATTTATATTTTAAATATGATTAAACTGGCTCATGAGTTGGGTTAGGCAGCGGCTAAAATGTTTTTTAAAATCTTAAGTCCAGACTTTTATTTAACACGCCCAAACCTGCTTATTTAAGCCAGAATTATTGTTTATCACATTAATTTTTTTTATTAATGTTATATATTTTATAATTAAATTTAAATAAAATATTAATTTAAAATCACTGTTCTGACTAGGTCAAGCTAGTTTAAAACAAAAACATGAAAACTTGAGCCCAGACCCAATTGAGCCTGATGGGTAGCTCGGCCCTTAAACGAGTCCGTATATGATAAAATATTAATTTATCAAAAAATAAATCATATCATGATTTTTAAAAATATTATCAATAAAATATATCATCTATTTATCACATTTTCTTTAATTTTATTAACTAAACTCATTAAATATTGAGAGTTTGTGTATGTTAACAGTAAAATTTTAAATACTTCTTTAAATATTATTATTATTATTATTATTATTTCAAGTAATAATAATTAGAATCTGATAATAATATAATAAAATAATAAGATAAATTAAAAAAATATGAAAACCATAATAGATAATACTATATAAAAAACAAATTAAATATTAAATATTAATAGCATGTATAATTTAATTACATATTAAAATTTTAATTTATATTTTATATATAATTAAACCTATTCATGAGTCGGACCGAGCTGCAGCTTAAATTTTTTTAAAATCCCAAGCTTAGGCTCTTATTTAATGTGCCTAAACCCGCCTATTTAAGCTAGAATTACTATTTATCACATTAAATAATATTTTTTATTAATATTTATATATTTTATAATTAAATTTTAAATAAAATATATATTATTTTAATTGAAAATCATTATTTTTAATTGGGTCGAGCTAGTTTAAAATAAAAACATAAAAACCGGAGCCTAAGCCCAACTAGGTTAGGTGGGTAGCCCGATCCTTGAGCAAGTTTATATATGATAAAATAATAATTTATCAAAAAATAAATCATATCATGAGTTTTAAAAATATTGTTAATAAAATATATTATTGATTTATTATTTTTTTATTTTATTAGTTAAACTCATTAACTATTGAGAGTTTATGTATGTTAGTAGTAAAATTTTAAATATTTCTTTAAATATTCTTATTATTATTATTATCATCATCATCATCATATCAAGTAATGATAATTAAAGTCTGATAATAGTATAACAAAGTAATCAGATAAATTAAAAAATATGAAAGCCATAATAGATAATATCATATAAAAAATGAATCAAATATTAAATATTAATACCATATATAATTTAATTAAATATTAAAAACTTAATTTATATTTTATATGTAATTAAACATGCTCATGGGTTGGGTCAAGCTGTGAATCGAATTTTTTAAAATTCTAGGTCCAAGACTTCATTTAGTGTGCCTAGACCTGCCTGTTTAAGCTATAATTACTATTAATTACATTAAAGAATTTTTTTATTAATATTTATATATTTTATAATTAAATTCAAATATAATATATGTTATGTAATTTAAAATCACTATTTCGAGTCAAGTCGTGCTAGTCCAAAACAAAAAAATGCGAACCCAAGCCTAAGCCTAATTGGGCCAAGTAGGCAGCCCGATCTTCGAGCAGGTCTATATATGATAAAATAATAATTTATAAAAAAATAAATCATATCATAAGCTTTGAAATCATTATCAATAAATTATATCATCTATTTATCACTTTTTTTAAAAAATTTAATTAGTTAAACTTATTAAATATTGAGAGTTTATGCATGTTAGTAGTAAAATTTTAAATACTTATTCAAATAATAATAATAATTATGATTCTTTCAAGTAATGATAATTAGAGTATGATAATAATATAATAAAATATTAAGATAAATTAAAAAAATATGGAAGCCATAATAGATAATACCATATCAAAAATGAAAAGAATCACATGTTAGAATAATAACTAGACCTGCTCATGGGTCAGACAGCTTGCCAAATACAATCTGCCTGCACGATCAGGCCCAGGTGTTAGATTTTAAGTTTTAAGCATGCTCGTTCTGAAACAATATTTTTTTAAAAAATAAAATAATATATTTTTACTTAAATTTAATTATAAAATATGTAAATATTAATATAAAAATAACTTTTTAATATTGTGAATAATGATTTATACTTAAGTGGGTCGTTCAGGCCAAATTCGGCTCTGAGGTTAAAATTCAAAATTTTTTTGGGCCGCGACTAGGCTATAGAATCGAACTAAGATTTTTTTCCGGGCAAATTCAGGCCTGAGCTTAGAATTTAAAATTACGTAAAAGTGATTACATTTAACATAAAATAAAAAATAATATAAAATATATTTGAACTCGAACTCTACCTAAATTCGAACCCGAAAAAGCTCGATCTTGAATAGATTTGAACCCGAATTCAAATAGACTCGAATTCAAATTAATCCAAACCCAAAAAATCTTGAACCCGAAATAACTCAACTCAAATCTACCCGGATCCGCCCAATTACCACTTCTAGTTAAGGCCGATGGTTTTGTACGATTGTGAACTTGTGTCACAACAAACAGTATGCTACACTGTCCTTTATCTTTCTCAAAAAAAAAAAAAAATCACAATTTTTAATGGCAAATTTTACTAGTTAACGTGCCAAAAATAAAAAGTTTAGTGTAATTATTAAAATTTTTTTAATTTTGTAAAAATATATTAATTAAATATAAAAAATTATTTACAAAATAAAAAAAATTACTGGGTGGCTATAGAACCCAATAAGTGAATCCTTTTTGATTTTAATAACTAGGTCTCATTTTTTTAGTTTTCTTTTAGAGTAAATAACATCTGCACCCTACAAACTTTTAGGCTTTTTATCATTTTGGTCTTTAAAGCATATCTTTGATTACAGGCATCATGACAACTTGATCATTCACTAGCTTTTCCATTACTATCCCGTTGGAAACTAACTGACAACACATTCAGCAATTGTTGACGACACGTCTCTTCTTTTTTTTTTTTTTTTGGCCTTTTCGTTTTTTTATTATTCCTTTATTATTTTTCTTCTTTATAAAAATATAAAAAAAAATAATTTCTATTACAAACTAAATTCATTTTTAAAGAAGAGAAAAGAAAGACAGGAAACAAAAAAAAAAAAAGAAGGTATTTTTTATAAAATTAATGTAAATGAAAATTTATTTTTAATAAATTAGTTTTTATTACAAAATTATTAAATTATATTGTAAATTATTATTTAATTTTAGTACTTATGTATAAATAAGAGGAAGAGAAGAAAGGAAAAAAAGGAATAAATGAAAAATTAAAAATATTTTTCATAAAATTAAAATAAATATATAGTTTATATTTTATAAATTAATTATATTTGTAAAAAGTATTTAAAAATTTAAAAATAAATTATTATTTGTTTTCTTTCTATTTATTTATTAAAAATGTAAAAGGTAAATGGAAAAAATGATAAAGAAATAAGAAAAAATGAAGAGACATTTGTTGGGAGCATACTATGACACGTGTTTGACAGCTAATAAAAGATTCAACGAAAAAGCTAACAAAAAGGACTAACTTAAGACACTTGTAATTTTTAGGGATCAAATTGTAACACTCTTTAAGTTTAGGACCAAATTGATGTATGCCATAAAGTTGTAGGGCTAGGAGTGCTATTTACTGTTTCTTTTATGTCCCAAAATTAAGTTATTTTTCTTTTTGTCAATTTATTTATATTATAAAACTCATGGACAGATTTACATATGAATTATTGAAAGCTAATGAAAATTAGATTGAAAATTTAAAATTTAATAAAAAATTCTCAAAATTAAGTTATTTTTCTTATTTATTTATTTATTTATATTATAATACTCAATGGATGGATTTACATATGAATTATTGAAACTTTATGACAATTAGATTGAAAATTTAGAATTTAATAAAAAAATATTTTCTAAAAATTTAATAAAAATTATTTTTATTCAGAAAATTGAAATTACTAGAACTATTAATGAAATCGTAATAACTTTTGTCCCACTAAATTTATTAAAACTTGAAATTTTGAGCATGTGAATCTTTTTCAGAAACCATTGATTTAATTTAAAACTTTCAATTATTGTGTAAGAATTTAAAATTTTATAATAAAAATTGTCTAACAATTATGTATATATAATCATGTTTTGCAATGGACATTGCAATCAATTTTGGAAATCATTTTTAAGAGACAAACAGGGAAATTTAAAGACAGCAAAAGGAAGCATCTTTCATTTTATATTTACTGAACAAAAGATGATCCTTTAGCACTCTTATATCTACATATGAGAATGATGAAAAGCACTGCAAACTGTTAGACGAGAACGAAAGGTAGCTCAAAAGGTTATTTTGATGTTAACATTAAATATTGTGTTGCTCAAAATGTTTGTTGCCTTCATCATCAATACTCAATATATAATATATTTTCAACTCCTACCTAAAGTGAATTGGGACACAATAGTCTTTTAATCGCTATTAAATATTAGCTTTTGTTTTCTAATCCTTACCTCTCCCTCAATTATTTACACATTAATTCTCATTTGTTTTTAGGAAATTTAATTTTATATTTTTATTTGGAATTAACTTTAAACGTTTGTTATGTATCTCACTTCCTCCATTCTTTAATCTTTCTCAACAATTTACCCATTAAGTCTCATTTATTTTTAGGGTATTTAATTCTCATATTTAATTTAAAATTAAAGTTTGACATTTGACCTATTTGACGTCCTTCATTCTTTCTATTTCTCTTTTCCTTTTCCAAATATTTATTCGTCAATTCTCATTTACTTTTAGGCATTTAATTCTTATATTTTAACTTAAAATTAAATGTAAACGTTTGACGTAATTTTTATAGTCTTCATTATTTTTCATAATTTTAAATTATTTATCAATTAACTCTCAATTTATTTTATTTTCTGTTACTTTCTTTCTCGCTTTTCAATATTGCAACTCATT
>JAQSVH010208248.1:0-15216 GCA_029448705.1 Adansonia digitata
GAAAGGACATTATAGCAAAGAAACTTTTGTAGGGTCCTTCCAAATTAGATTCACATGCAAGATAAATGGTGTTATCTTCTTTCGACGTATCTCGGTTTTTGATTGCTATGAAACAAGGGAATGAATAAATGGTGGGTATCGTACTCACCGATTCGTATCAATTATAAAATAAACAAAATGATATTAATATTATATTATTTTAATTTATGTCCGATTCATTACGATCTATACTGATTAATATTGGTATAAATTTTAATTTATTTTCAAATTTGCACTTAACCAATTCTTTAAACCATTTAATTTTTTCTTGATTTTTAAAAAAATTTTCTATATGTACATGTAAACATAAAATCTATTCATTAAATTAGGGCATTGAGCTTAATTAATAATAATTTACTATATTTTTTTAAAAATATTTTATATTTATATAATGTTTAAAAATTTTAGATATTAAATAATTTTAAATTTATATTTATATATATACATATATATTTGTTTGTGTATAATATATATTTTATTAAAAAATTAAAAGTAGGCTATAAATATGTATATATGAAAAATATTTGAAAAACATCGATAAATTTGCAGTAATATACCAAAACATATTGATATATACGAATATCAAAACAAAAATAATATGCTAGCCGACATAATATTTGACTACTTTGATACGAAACATAACCTAAAATTTTATATTGAAAAAAAAAAATAGAGAATTGGGTGGTGAAGCCAAAAGCAATGGGATTAGCCTTAGGCATGTCTTTGCCTAAAGCCTGCTTCAAACAATTGGTTTCATAATTTTGATCTTTATAAGTTAATTTTACATAGGTTAATAGGCATGATTAATGTTTGACATGTTTAAAATGTCACACCAATAATCCCATGGTCGACAAATTTCATGATCAACTTTGATGTTAGACTTTAGAGCCACCTGTTTCCATTTTCTGCTTCTTTTGTTTTATATATATATATATATATATTCGATTTGTTATTTGTTAAACATTCTTTGTTCCAAATGTCAAATCTACAACATTTTGTTTATCATTGATAATGTTAATGCGGATTTAAACCCATATTTGTATTATTTTTGTTGGTGCATTTTCTCGGATTACAGCCAAATTTGTAAGCTAGAAAAGTCAATGGTAATGTTCAAATCAGTTGAAAAATTCAGATCGATTGATTGAATCATTTGAATAAAAAATTTAGAGAATCGATAAAAATTCGATTAAATTATTAAAAAAAACAATTAAAAAGAAAAAATAGATTTTAACTTATTTTTCATATTTATTTTTAAAAATTATTTTATTTAATAATATTTGAATCTTAACCCATTAGATCTTTATTAAAGATCATATATCATTTAAGTAAATGTATATTTTTTTTAAAACAAATATTTACTCTATTTAATATTTATTTAAGACTAAAATTGTTTATTTAATGTTTAAATTTTTTTTTTACTAAACAATTCGGTTCAACAGGTTTAACCGATCGGATCGATTGAATAAATGATCCGAATGTCTCGCTAATTTAACTTCCGATCTCGGTTTTTTAAACATTGGTTCCAATTTTGTTATATTGAATCCTAAGATAACTTAAAGCACTCTTTTTCACTATTATTAGCATTGAATTAGAAGTTTTAAGCTGTGACACTATCCAATCTAGAAGGGTAGTCTACATTTTACCTATCCTTGACGATAACAATTACCCCAATAATTGATGGGATGAACCAAAAATAATACTGCACATGATTAAGCAAAGGTAAAGCTTTATGCTATTTTTCTGGGGTTAAATTTAATATGGGAACATGATTGTAGACATTTAATTATTGAGTCGGATTATGTTCGACGGTCCAACAAAGTTTTACATTTGCTAGATGAGGAAGATCCAATGCTGATGTTGAGGTTATTAAATTGTATAACCCGTCTGTTACTTTTATTAGACATTTATAAAGACAATTATAAGATGATTTATTAGGTGTAATGCAACTTAAAACGTGTGTTATTTAACAGTTATCTTCGCTCAATTAACATGATTAAATCTGTAAAGTGGTCTATTCAGTCTTAGGAACTACTTCACACAATCGGAGGGTCGCTTCGCCCTCTGCTCCCAGCTTTGAAGTAGGGATCGATCTGGTCTTTTCAATTTTGGTAGTAAATATATTCTTTTTTTTGGTTTTCTTTTATGAGTATCTTTGTCATTTTATGGTTTGAGATTAATCCTGTTGTCCCTCTCTAAGAGTGCATTTACACATAATCGAATTTTGATTCTTTTCAACAGATATGAGTGTATTTTATCATTCGTGCCAAACCCATTTGTGTAGTAAATATTAATTTGGTGTTATCGAAGGTGGTGCTGACGCGATGATTAAGTGTTAACTTGTCATTGATCACAAATTTAAATCCCAAAAACAATCTCTTCGATAAAACTTATGTTGCTCCAATTCTTCAAGTTTTTTTAAGTGTTCGACGTATAGTTGAACATATATATAAAAGTATAACCTTTAAATAATTTTTCAAATATAAAAAAAATTTTCAAAAATAAACATACTTATTTTAAACATGTACGTATATCTTATACTAATATTTGAATCCGAGTATAGGACAAATAAAGGAAGATTGTATACATCAAATCTTTCACAGATCCTACTTATAGTGAGTATTTCATCATTAAAAAATATTTTTTATATTAATATTTTTAATTAAACTTAAATAAAAATATTTTTTATTATTCAAACACTAACTCAAATTAAATCGATCTAATCCAAATTAAAAAGCTTATACTTAGATTCAATCCGGCCAGGCCATTAACAGGTTGTGCAACCACTCGGCCTAGGTCTATTGAACGGGGCAAAGGCTGGTTGGTTAAGGATATGTCTTGCGTCCAACCGAAAATTAAAAAAAAAAAAATCCTTAAACTTCCTGCAAATTTTTGGAAGATATTAGATGCAGACATTGCTTCTCACATTTCTCAAACTCTCTTTCCTCTGCAAATTCATCGACACAAAAAGCCCACCCTCCTCACTCTACCAACCGCCATCCCTCAACCTCTCTTCCACCATTACAAAATTGCCATCTCTACCTTCTTACAAGGACCAACATAACCTATCTGATGTTGGTTTATATATATATATATAGAGTTAGGTGTCACGGACTAAGACTCAAGCTCTAAGCCTGCACTAGCATACTGGATGAGTGTTTGAGATCGATGATGGAATCTGGGGCTGCTGTTTGTCGCACTTGTGGTGAGCATGTAGGGTTGAATGCCAATGGAGGAGCTTTTGTTGCTTGCCATGCCTGCAATTTCCCCACTTGCATGACTTGTTTTGAGTATGAACTCAAGGAAGGTCGAAAAGCTTGTTTGCATTGCGGTAACCCATACGATGGTCTGTTTTCCTTTATTTCTTGATACAGTTTTCGTGACTAAGAAAAACTAACACATCATTAATTCCCCAAGCTTCTAATCTTTCAGATTAGTAAAGATTTTAATTCTTGAACATAGTTATTAACTTCATTTGTTTTAACAATGCTTGTATATGATGTCTAATTTCCCCAACGCAGACTATTATGAATGTTATTGTGATCAGGGATTTAAAAAGCGTCGTGGTTTCGGTTTTTTAGTTTATTGCAATTGATCGGGAAAATATTTGTTACGTCCGCAACTGTAAGAAATGTGACATGACCAAAAATGCATTCACAACCTCAATTTAAATCCTGGATTGTGATTATTTTTCTGTCATGAGTTGATATTTAAACTGATTGCACGACTGTTAACTCCTCAGAGAACATGCTGGAAGATGTTGAAAAGGCATCCGGAGATCGATCCACAATGGCTGCTCAAATGAACAAGTCTCAGGTACTGATTTTGGTGCTTTTGAAAGGTTTTTCCAGGAAATACGTGGTGGAAAAATAAACTAATGATTTCAAAAGTTCTTAAGACTTTTCTATATTTCGTAAAACTAGACCTCCAACCGGTCTGTTCAATCATAATTTTAGGTTAGTATTATAATTAGTAACTGAGAGCTCCCTGTTATTCATCTTGGTTTATACAGGATGTTGGAATTCTTGCAAGACATATCAGCACTGTATCTACTGTAGACAGTGGTATGTAATTGTTCCACAATTTTTAATCCATGTTAAACGAATTTGGGTGAGTATTGGATGCCAGTATATGTACGATATGGGTATGCTATATCCAAATATGTATCAGTCTCAGATGTCAAACACAGATAACTTGAGAAGAAAAAAGAAGAGTTTGGGGTAACATGGATTTTGATTGCTTCAAAACTCTAACATCTTGTCTTCATGTTTTTCATGAAGAAATGACCGAAGACAATGGGAATCCAATTCGGAAGAACAGGGTCGAAAGTTGGAAAGAAAAGAAGAACAAGAAGAAGGCTTCAACAACTAAGATTGAAAGAGAGGCTCAAGTTCCATCTGAGCAACATATGGAAGATAAACTATAATAATATTTAGTTTTTGCAAATTTACCGAATGTCATCTCCTGAACTGCATGAATCAAATGAATTAAACGAAACTCTAATATATGGTTTTGCAGGACAGCAGATGCTTCTCAGCCCCTCTCGACTATAATTCTGATTCCGAAAAGCAGGCTTGCACCATACAGAACAGTGATTATTATGCGATTGATCGTTCTGGGTCCTTTCTTCCATTACCGAGTAACCAATCCTGTTGACAGTGCTTTCGGATTGTGGCTCACTTCTGTCATTTGTGAAATCTGGTTTCCCTTTTCCTGGGTGTTGGATCAGTTCCCTAAGTGGCATCTTATTAATCGGGAAACATGCATTGACAGGTTATCTGTGAGGTACAAAATCAATGAATCAAACACTTTCACACGTACCATTAAACATGCTAAATTGTATCTTGGATGTTCTATTTTTTCTTTTCCAATAACATGGCAGATATGAAAGGGAAGGTGAACCTTCTGAACTTCCTGCTGTGGACTTCTTCATGAGTACAGTGGATCCATTGAAAGAACCGCCATTGGTCACAGCCAATACTGTTCTTTCAATCCTTACCCTCCACTACCCTGTGGATAAGGTCTTTTGCTACATATCCGATGATGGTGCCGCGATGCTAACATTCGAATCTCTAGTAGGAACAGCTGATTTTGCAAGAAAATGAGTTCCATTCTGCAAAAAGTTTTCAATCGAACCACGGGCACCCAAGTTTTACTTCTCACAGAAGATTGATTACTTGAAGGATAAAGTGCAGCCATCTTCCGTAAAAGAACGTAGAGCAATGAAAGTAAGTTGCCTCTTGCTGTCTTTAGCTACATTTCTTTGAATGTTCATGAGATTACGAAGAGTTCAAGATTCGAATCACTGCTTTAGTTGCAAGAGCTCGGAAAACACCAAAGGAAGGTTGGACGATGCAAAATGGAACTCCATGGCCAGGAAATAACAGGCGTGATTACCCTGGCATGATTCAGGTGTTCCTCGGAAACAGTGGCGCCTGTGGCATCAAAGGAAAAGAACTTCCTCGATTGGTTTATGTCTCGAGAGCGAACAGACCCGGCTACCAACACCATAAAAAGGCTGCTGCTGAAAATGCTTTGGTGAGTTATGCATAGAATAATACCAGCCTTCTTAAGGGCATTGAATATGCTCTTGCAAGCTAACAGTGAGTGGCTTCTTGCAGGTTAGGGTGTCTGCAGTTCTACTTCTTTCATCCTCAATCTTGACTGTGATCACTACGTTAACAATAGCAAGGTGTTTCGTGAAGCTATGTACTTCCCCATGGATCCGCAAGTTGGTCGGGATGTATGCTACGTGCAGTTTCCCCAAAGATTTGATGTCATAGATGGGAGTGATCGATATGCCAATCGCAAAATAGTTTTCTTCGATGTAAGATTAAAGCTGAACCAATTTTTCAACTTCAAGTTATGATTACATTATAACAGAAGCCCCTTGAGTTCTGACAACTTTTTTCCCAAATTTTGAAACTTCAGGTTAACATGAAAGGTCTTGATGGAATTCGAGGACCAGATTATGTGGGAAAAGGTTGTGTTTTCAACAGCCAAGCACTTTACGGATACGGACCTCCTTCGATGCCCAGCTTGCCCAAGTCTTCCTCATCATGCCCATGGTGTGGCTGCTGCTCATGTTGCTGTCCAGGCAAGAAGGCTCCTAAAGATCCATCAGAGCTTTACAGGGATGCAAAACGGGAAGAACTCAATGCTGCCATCTTCAACCTTTGGGAGATTGAAGTAACTCTAAATTTTTGGGGCAAGCTAAGCTATAAACTAGTACTTTAGACAGTTTTCGAATTATTGAGATATCTCTGCAATTGTTCCTGCAGATTATGATGAGTATGAACGATCAATGCTTATCTCTCAGAGGAGCTTCGAGAATAATTTTGGCTTATCTTCAGCGTTCATTGAATCTACCCTCATGGAGAATGGAGGAGTGGCTGAATCTGCTAACCCTTCCGCACTAATCAAGGAAGCAATTCATGTCATTAATTCTGGCTATGAAGAAAAGACTGTATGAGGGAAAGAGGTTTGGAATCCTGATTCTTGTTCATCATATCTGACATGCACTAAACACTAGCTAGTCCAACTCATACTTATTTCATTCTAGTGCTGACAACGTTAGAACTTTCTATTTTTGTGATCAGATTGGATGGGTATATAATTAAGTCACTGGGGATATCTTAACTGGTTTCAAAATGCATTGCCGAGGATGGAGATCAATTTACTGCATGCCCTTAAGGCCTGCATTCAAAGGATCGGCACCCATCAATCTGTCCGATCGGTTGCACCAGGTTCTTCGATGGGCACTTGGATCCGTGGAAATTTTCCTAAGCAGGCACTGCACCCTACGGTATGGATTTGGAAGATGTCGTCTTAAATGGCTTCAAAGACTGGCATATATCAACACCATTGTCTATCCCTTTACTTCCCTTCCTCTCATTGCTTACTGTTCCTTGCCTGCAATCTGTCTTCTCACAGGATAATTCATCATACCAACGGTAATGATCTTGTTTGATGACGATTTATCGTAAGAAATTTTTATCCTGAATTATAAAGGCTTACATTGGTTCACATTTTTCTGATTTGATGATTATTTCAAACCTAGCTAGCGTTCTGTTTCTTGGTTTTTTCCTTTCTATAACTGTGACTGCCGTGCTTGAGCTCCAATGGAGCGGTATCAGTATCGAGGACTTGTGGCGAAACGAGCAGTTTTGGGTCATCGGAGGTGTTTCGGCTCATCTATTCGCCGTCTTCCAAGGCTTTCTCAAGATGCTAGCAGGCATTGACACCAACTTCACCGTGACAGCCAAAGCAGCCGATGATGCAGAGTTCAGCAAGTTCTAAATCATCAAATGGACGACACTCTTGATCCCACCACCCACACTTCTCATAGTCAACATGGTTGGCATCGTCGCCGGATTCTCCGGTGCACTCAACAAAGAATATGAAGCTTGGGGGCCACTCTTTTGCAAAGTTTTCTTCTATTTTTCGGTCATCCTCCATCTTTATCCATTCCTCAAAGGCCTCATGGGTCGATAAAACAGGACGCCAACCATTGTTGTGCTTTGGTCAGTGCTATTGGCTTCTGTTTTCTCCCTTGTTTGGGTCGGATCAACCCATTTGTGAACACCGTCGACAGCACAACCGTGTCCCAAATCTGCATTTCCATTGATTGCTAAGTTAAAGAGTATAGATTCTTTTTTTTTTTTTTTTTGAAATTCCAGACTACAGAGATGTTATTATGATAATATTACTGTAATCTGAGTAACTAGAATACAAGAATGTTTATTGAGTAAAGTTTTGAACAGATGATTTCTCTTCAGTTTGTAACTGCTCTAAACAATGCTGTTCTAAAAGTTCTACTCTTTTCTTCCAATGAAAAGTGCCGATTCACGGGAGAAGTATAAGATGGGAGGAACATTATCAGTGCCCATTTTTATCTTGTTTACTTGCATTAACTTCATGGGAATTGATTCCCTTGGAATATGTTTGAGTAACATTTCCCTTTCATTTTATCTGAAACAAGTCTTGAGCACCACCAAACAGCAGGATTCGGCCCCGCCACCTGCTCAACTATGACTAGGTGCAATGTCAAAAAACCTTGACCAAATGTCTAACCAGCCCTCTGAATTTTGGACCAATCGGTTCAATCAAGGGTCCGATATGTATAAATATATATTATATCATATAATTTGTTTAAACACTAATTTAATTTAAAATAAATTTTAACTGAAGTAAATAAATAAATAATGCACTTGATTTTATAATATAATCTTTAATTTAAATTTTAAAAATTTATATCTCATTAATTATAAATAAAATGTTAAAATATATAGCTATTTTTTACCGGTTCAACTATAACCTCAACTGAGCAGTTACGGTGTTCTTTTCAATGATTAGGGGAGAAAATATAGAGGTACATAGAGAAACTGAAACTTCCAGAGTTGAAAGAACTAGCTTTTACCACTTTCCTTTTAGTTGTTTGTGTTAATTAAACCCACCGCTGTCAATTGGGAGATTTACCGGCCTGGGTTCTGACCCTCTCTGGCTAAAGGCAAATTGTAGTTCACATTGTTAGTTGTATCTTGCAAAAATATATCAGAAACCACTGATTTGCTGATTTATTTGACATAGGAAATAACAGATTTATTTAGTTCGATTTAAGAAAAAAATGCAAGCAAATGAAGAGCTTCGCTTCATGTATATAGGTTACTTGTCACCTCTCAAATGAAATAGTGCAGGAATTGCTAACCTTATATAAAAGTTTATACTTTGTTACTCGGACTCAGTTGCAAGTCTTAGACACGGATATGTTTAATTTTTTCTCAAGATTTCAATGTATTTGAAAGATTCTTGGAAGATCATATCCTCATGCTCATGTCAGTATATGCATGAGATAAGGGTGTCGAACATGGCCAATTCATGAAAAACAAAGAGACATAGCAACATAAAGGTTATAACAAACAGACATTTCGTTCACACGACATGCCTTGCGAGAAGTTACATATAGCGTTGGCAAATGCTAAGCCTTTTCTTTTCATCACTAGTAGTTGTTCAAAACATTTGAATAAAGAAAAGCATTTTCCAAAAACCACATTAATAATGTAATTAAACCAACAGAAAAGAGTACTTGGGGTTTTAAAATCAAGCATAAATCTCTTCGAGAAAACGATAACTGATACAAACTAGCCAAAATCAAGCAGGCCAAAACTTTAAAAAAAAAAAAACAACTCAACTGAGCTCATAACTTACCACCCCTAAGCTCCAATATTTTGAGACTTGTTAAGGATGACACCTTCATATTTGACCTGGAACCACTTCATGGCATCCTCCTTAGTAACCCTGTGCTGAATACCAACACGTGACTTGCACCTGCGACGACGACCCACACGGTACCCAGCTCGTTCTAGAACGACATAAAAGTCCATACCATAGATACCAGTTGAAGGATCATACCTAAAATAGAACAAAAGTTGTAATTCATTGCTTTTACGCAGTTCCTAACATCAATATTGAATGCAACCACTAGTAGAATGAAACTGCCAATAACTTCTCCCACTAGATTCCTCTCATGCTTAGTGGTTCCCTACGTTGCCCCAACTCCTTATTTTTCTTGAAATACTTATATCTAACACTCATATCTGACACAATTCTAGACATGAATATGGTTATGACTTTCCAAAGACCCTCTAAATACATGAAAAATCTTTAACAATATTGAACATACTTTTGTTGGACATATACCCAAATAAGACGGCACATGGGTCCAAGTAACATAGGTGGTTCCACAATCAATGTTAACTACTAAATGATTACATAAAGTAATGCTAACTTTGAATGGCGTTAGCTAGTTTTCAAGAAACAAGCTAACTTCAGCGAGAAAGCCAAACCTTTATATGAATTAGCCCAGTTAAAAGTTGCATTGCTATCTCGTAATATCATCCTAAAGGAAGATTAATACCAATCCGAATTCTGAACCGCAAAGTCAAATAAAAAAGAATTGCAGTATACAAACAAGTACATTGCCATTCAGATAGTTATAGTATTTTAATCATAAAGTTCCGATGAAAATTAATGACCTAAACCTATCAAAGATTCTTAACATAGTTCTATTATGTTCATTCTTAGTTGATGCCAAGATCAATTAAAACATGTATCCAAAAAGCATAATCAACATAAAAACATCAAAATTTGACATAGAGGTAGCCAAAAAAGAACTTACTTGATGCCAAGATCGATGTGCTCCTGGATACCAAATCCGAAGCAGCCAGTATCACTGAAATTTCTCCTCAAAAGCTCATACTCCTTAACCTTCAAACCACTCTCAAGAAGCTGCATAGCCTTCTCTCCCCTCACCGTCACGTAGCAAGCAATCTTCTCATTACGCCTGATTCCGAAAGATCTCACGGTATACCTAGCTGCTCGCATCCAATCCACATTTTCATTTTTCATGAATAACAAAATCCAACAAAAAAGAAAAAAAATAAAAATAAAAAACCTAAAAGACAGCATTGGGTTCAGATATATACCCTTGGAGAAGACAGGGGTTTGACCACTGAGTTGTTCCAAGACCTAAATAAGATCAAAGTAACTAATATTCAAGTGAAAGATTTGGGGGTAGAAAATGAATACTTTTTTTTTTTTTGGGTGCTGGTTACCTTGGCGGCACGGGTGAGACGATCACCGCTTTCACCGACGGAGATGTTGAGGACAAGTTTTTGAACCTTAATCTCCCTCATAGGATTCGACAACTTCTTCTCTGATGCCTTTCATGGTTGCAAAAAAGACAAAAAAAAAAAAAAACTTTGAGACTAGTATTAATATAAGAGCAAAGATGTCTGAATCAAGCATGATCAGATTGAGAGAAAGAGAGAGATCTACCATGGCGACTTGCAGGAAGGTTGAAAGCAGCGATGCAGTTGGCCAGCTGCGTGATAGATCTAACAAACATAGGAATTCTTAAGTCTAGGGCTTTTAGGGTTCATTTATGAGTGGAAACTGCAAGTGACATTTTTTTAGACCGGGTTTTGGCTTGGGGAAGGGAAAATGGAAATGGTGCTATAATTCAATTAAACCGGTTCAGTGGATCATAATTTGAATTTTTTTAAAAAATTTTTTATTTAAATTTGATTTTTTTATTTTAATATGTAAATTTGTTTTACCATTGAAAAATATTAAAAAAATTTTAAATTTTTTATAATAATATTTATATAATTTTATAATTAAATTTAAATAAAAATAATTTTATTAATAAATAATAATTTAAATTAAATCAACTTAAATTATAAAATTTTATATCGAATATAACCTAATTCGAGCTAAACTATCTAACCCAACGGACTATTCGATCTTTAGATTCAAATCAAAATCACCAAAATTTTTGTTGGTCCAATTAGTTTTAGATAGATTTAAAAGCTTTTAAAGACCCAAAAACAATTTTAACCTAAAAAAGATAAGAAAAATGTTTTAAAGCACAGGTGATGGACTTCATGAGATCATTGCAGTTAACCATCACATGTGCACGGGCTGGGCTAAGGTATAACTCAAAAAAAATTTTAATTCTATATCTTAAACTTGTTTTCTGCTCAATTTGGTTCACACATATTATTCATATTTTTTATTTATAATTTAATAAAAAATTAAAAAATATTTTTATATTAATATTTTTATATATTTTATAATTAAATTTATATTAAAAATATTTATTAAAATTATTAAATATCAATTTGAGTCGAACCAAACTAATTCAAATTAAAAACATCTATCTAAAGTCTAATTTAAATGGACCGAAAATACCAAACTAGACAAATAGCCTAGCTTGTGGGCAAGTTTAACCATCACAAGGTTTACTTCCAGGCCATGCAGCAAAGCCCTTGAAATGTTGAATCAGCTCAAATCCACTTCTGTCAACCCAAATCATATTGAACAATTCTTCTGTTCCTTCTTTTTTAATTCTATTTTTTAAAGTAAAAAAGAAGTCTCGGCTAAAAAAATTATAGATATTAAAATTTAAACCAAACATTTTGATAGCTGCACGAATAACTAGTCTAAATGTGAATTCAAGTCTAGTTGAGAAACTTGAAAGTCATTCATTCAGCTAATCTAATATCATTAATGATTATTCAGGATCGAATATTTTGCTTAAAGATCAATATTAGATACACCCAAAACAGTCACCAATTTACAGAATAAAATACCCCATTGTTTGTGCCTGCTGAAGGAGCCAAAAGAAAGTGACATCACATTATAAGATGGCCACTCCCTGGTGACTATACAATCCAAGAAGTTTCAGAACCAAAAAAATTTAATGCAGTTGCAAAGCTAAAAGTTTTCATTATAAAGATAAAATCTGTATTGACCCAAATTGGTGATTACATTCATGTACACAATGGGAATTCCCAAAATGAAATTTGGCATATGATGACACATCTAGATCTTTAAAACAATAATGAAAAATGCAAAAACTCTCCCAGTACTACAAACTAAGCCATAATCGTCTAAGCTTTACCCGTTTATGCCAACAGCCTCGATACCAAACAACTCAATGCCAACATTGACATTGTGGCATTGTGGCTCAATGAAAGAATCGACGCATGGAACTGTTTTTTTTTTTTTCTTTTTTTGGTCATAATGAACACCAAAAGTCGAAGCCTCGAGCTTTTAGGTCTATGTATGTCTATATGCGCATTGAAAACCAGAAACACCCCATAAATGTAGTTCCGTTGACAAGTAATTTCATACCCACCCAAATTCCAGAAGCAGGCGAAAATGGTGATGCAAGGGAAGAATATTTGGTCTGGTTCACACCTTGCTAAAACATATTTACACGAAAGAACCATGGCAGTACAAAGGCTATTACCAGGCATGCCATCAGGAAGTTACAGAATGGCTGTCCACGCCAACATCCCGCACCACGATTTGATGATCTGACACCACCACTGGTAGATCCTTGGCCATGCCAATCTTCAATAAATCTGTTGTCTCCAACGCCGGTGATATTTTTTGCAGTTTGACCACAAATTTCGCACATTCTGCAGAGTAAATTAAAACATAAGAAGGTAAACGATGAATTGCTGACATGTTCTGCTTCTAAGTTATTCCATAAGCATCAAATGTTCATTTAAGATACAATCAATTCGCAATAACGTCAAAAGGGTTACTTCAAACATATATATCAGATCAAAATTTAAAAAAAAAATTGCTTTATACTTAATGAACAAAACAAATTTCATGCTATAAGCTTTTTGCATCAATTATCGTTGATTGGCATGCCATTTGAGGAGCCAATTTAAGATTGCAACTCTTAAGTGAAATCTTATACCAATTATATCACGTATACGATAGCAATTCACTTCGCTATACAAAAACACTAGGTGAACAAGAACTTCATATTCAATATTTGATCGAAGTGTATATTTCTCACTTATGTATGTTTTCAGAGTCCAAAATAGATATTCCATTGCCCAAAAAAAAATCAATGACAGCAGCAAAAAATATCATGTTTCAACGAACATTTTTTAACCGCTTTGTTCTAATAACAGCAAAAAACAAAAGGAAAAAAAAACAAGAATTAAGGAGCCAAAGCCAACAGATATCACGAATACCTAACACATGATGGCATGGTAATAATGGCAAAGCGTTAATTAGGCAAAAACACAGTATATATTTTCCCCTAAGAGACGTGAGTTGGATCCTACAACTTCATTGTCCAGGGACAGAACGTTACCTGTTTCCTTTCAGCTTAAACCATGCCTCGGCACAATGACTATGCGCAATTCCTAGCTCATCTTTGCACCCACAACCAAGTTGAATTAGATTCACAGCAGCTGCAGTAGTTGACATACTATCAACAGATTCGTGTGATTGCTCTGAATTCAAATGGCAAATTCTACAAATTTTTTCCTCGACGCAACTCTCCTTAAACTGCCTTCTGCCACCGCCATTTCCATCTATATCTATGACACATGAGCCCTCTGCTTCAGCAACCTTTGTCGTCGGCCTTTCTGCTAATACTTTATCTGAACCCAATCCATCGTCTTTCACTTCTAAAACCCCATTACTTCCGTTCAAACATGCTGCCTCTTGGTTGTTAATCACAATAATGGTCTCAACCACAAATCCATCAACTGAATTATCTGAATTCCCACTACTTCCTTGATCAGCTTGGCCAGGAGTTTCAACAACACCTCTCATCTCGTTTGTCTCCTCATTAATCAATCCCTCACTTGATTCAACCGACACCCGACTCGATACCATTCCATTGCTTTTCACTCCCATATCTCTTTCTTCATCCTCGAGAACATTTCCTTCAACTGAACTACTCGAATTCCCAGTATTTCCCGGATCATTCTGACTCAAAGGATGACAAATTCCTATCCCATATTCCACCTCCGGATGCTTACGGGATCCAAATCCATCATTTTGCAACCTAAAATCAGCAATTTCTGCACTAATATATCCATTTTCTTCCAAATTTTTTGCAATAGCAGTCTCAGACACAACCCCATTCATCGAATTCTTCGAATTTCCGGCGACTCCTTCCACAATTTGACTCAAATTCTTACTAGTTTCTATCCTATCAATCCTTTCCTCTTGATCCATTAATCTCAGCAAACTTTTAAAAAAAAAATAGAAAGCACACCTCCAAAATGGTCAAAATCCACGGCAATAAGCATACATATGAGCAATCACATAATGGAAAAGAGCTGACATTTTCTCCATTTTAAAAACAAATTCAGAGACCATAAACAATGTGATCAACCCTAAATCCTGAAAATTAATCAGTTTTCATGCTTATATATGCCCCCACCCCACCAAAAAAATCCACAAATACAAAACTAAAAACAATCTACACTAATTAAGAGCTAATTAACTCCCCCAAAAGTTAAAAAAAAAAAAAAACCGATCCTTTGTTGACTTCCAAAAGAACCCAGAATCAGATCCTTACCTACACCTGTGATTACTTAAACTCCAAGCAAATATATAAATAAAACAAAAAAAATTTTCACTTTTATATGTTAAAACCGAAGAAATGCCAAAAGAGAAAAATCACAGCAAAATGGGTTTTATTTGGTTTAGCACAACCAGGAACTTCATTGAACTAAAATAACATAAATTGTGAAAAATCTATATAGGCTTACAGAGAGTAAAAGAGGGTAGGCAAGAAAAATGGAACTTGAATTAAGCAACTAATTCTGCCGGTTTTAGGTTAGAATTTGATAATCG
>JAQSVH010208278.1:0-10843 GCA_029448705.1 Adansonia digitata
TGATAGTTTCTTGACCAACTTGGATGTTTCTCCAATGGATATCTTGCCACTTTTAATTGCATTATCTATCATTATGCCCAATATAACTATATCAGCGAAAATTTTCTTAGTTTTTCCACTAACCTATCATAGTATGAAGCTCGCAAGGTAATAATAAACATGACCATTATTTTTTTCCTAGTCAAAGAAAGGTGATCTTTAGCCGCTTCCTCTCTCCACCTCTTGGCATATTATCAAAAGCTCTTAGAGGCTTTGTTTTCCACATTCATAAGGGAAAGACGATCTGAGGCCTAATCAAATGTGTGCTTATATTGATCAAAGAAAGTTTAAGCCAAATTTGCCCACATCTGAATTCTTAGATTAAGCACTATAGACCATTCAGTAGCTGCCCCAGTCAAATTGCCCTGAAAATAATGAATCAATAATTGCTCATTCTTTTCATACCTAGCCATCTTATAATAATACATGCAAAGATAGGCATGGTGTCCATAGTCCCATTATACTTTTCAAAATCTGGCACTTTCAATTTATGTAGGATAACAAGGCTGGAAACTAGTCCCAAAGATTTTGAGTCTACAATCCTAAATTTGTCACTTCTTTTGATAGTTCAAAAGATCTTTTCTAGTGATTGATACTTGTTTAAGTTTTCATCATTTTTCGAGGAACTTTTTCTTTTTCTTGCTGCATTCGTTCATCGAAGTCTGGGACATAGGCCTTACTAATAAAGAGCCTACACCTTGAAAGCCTTAGACCAGATGTGATATTGTTGCGAGGTTAATGTAAATGAATGGCTGAGTTAATAGGATATTTGCCACTTGAGGATGTTGTCCATGTGATGTCCCTTCTTGAGCATTGATGGCCTCAATACTACTATTTAAGTTACTCTTGAGATTAGTTAGTTCTTTTACCATATTGACCCTGCTTGTTTACCCTTTTTTCTTTGAAAGCTTTAGACATCAGCTTTATTAATTTGGCAATCTAAGCTTGAAGTTCTTTATTCTTATGGAATGATTGCTATTAAGACTCCTTATGCATAAGTTTAATTCTCTTAATAGGGCTTAGTGATCATTTTCCATCACTTTTTGATGATTGCAAGTGTTATACTAATGATGAACTATAGCTTTTATGTTTTAGAACATCTTCACTTTAGATTATTGTCGAATTAGACTTTTATGGGGTGTCATGAGCATGTTTGAGATAAAGATGAAATATGCAATTATATGATAATTAACATGAATGCATAAAGTAATAAAAGAAATAGATTAATCATGCAAATGCATATGGGACAATCAGACTTAGGGAACAACTTCATCAATAGCATTTTTCATTAAAGCAACAAAATATCCTAATATACTCAACCATATTTGGAAATGTTGAACATGACTATATTACTTGCTCACGTGTTCCATAAAATACAATAATGCTTGCTCATGGGCTCTGATGGGCAAGATGTCATATGTCAAGGATCGAGCCATGTCCATCATGTTCTTCGTCTCTAACTGGGCTATCTGAATCTATTCAGTGAGATGATGACGATGGTCCTATTAATTTAGGCATGCTTGATCAACCACTTATAACCATTCTTGCTCTCGCGGTTTAGAGGGTTTTACTGGTTCATCAACTTGACCTTAGTGAACTTGAAGAGAATGCTCTAAATCTTGTACTCTGAGTGTTAGTGTCTCAATTTCAACCAAGTTTGCTCCTAAATCCTTGACTCGAGCTTTTAACCATCTATTCCTTTTTTGGTAAGTTGATACAAGGGTACAGGTTCTAATAGGCTTTTCTTTATTTCCCTTGACCTCTTCTTTCCATTGATGTAACTCATTTTTTAGGGTAGCAATTTTTGTCTCCCATTCAATTAATAACTTTCTAGGACCCGAAGACTTACCTGCTTTACTAAGTGCCACATTATCTTTGGTCAAACTCTCAAGATCCTACTTAAAACGGTTTTTTCCGAGGACCAATGGGTTTATTTCACTATCTTGAAGATAGAGGTCCATATCCAATTGACTTTTTCTTCTTTTAAATGAATGATTTCCTTGGTGAAGGTCACCTTTACTTGCTCTAATTCTCGTTTAAGTGTTTTGATCTCAGAGGGAAATTCATCAATTTATATTTGTGATGTTCCAACACTATAAAGAGCAAGGCATCATTGATGCAATGAATCCTCCACTTATCATATCTTGAAGTCATGCTACGTCTTCTCTAATACCTCCCTATACAATGGGTTTGTCTTCATGGATGAAAGGCTATATGAACTTTTGACCTGTAATCAGGCTTACCATAGTCAAAATCCTATTACTCTAGGTCTTGGATAAAAGCCATGAGTTGTCAAGAATGGAATTATCAAGGACCAAGATAGGTGCGTAGTAAGTGCTTTCCCATAATCCCATGAGTGGCACACAAGCGTCGCTATATGATTATCTGTGGTGAAAACAAAAAGCCTTCCATGCCACCTTTTCTCCACTAAGGTTCCAAAATTTTTAGACCCATTGCTCTTTGGTCTTGTCTTAAGGCTATTCTTTCTTAAGGGCCTTGGAGATAGGGCTAAAGTTAGGTAAGAAGTTGCACGACATCCTCTTTTCTTCAAAGGAAAAGTGACTGACAAGCTAGATGTGAAAAAGTGGCATGTATCCGATGACACGACTCATACCTATCTGTTTACAAAAACTGAGAGCTCGAATAGTTTTGGCAATGATAACTAATGCAAAATTGATGTCGTAGCACTATTAGGCAAAAAGATTTGCTACGTAGCTTCCACATAGCCTAATGCTTTTGGAAATATGATCGATATTCTGAAAAGGTTATAAAATTCCCTTTTTAGAAAGGCATGTTTACAATGTAACAATTTTGAGCGAGTCCGAGATGGTTTTTTGAATTCAACCACTCTCTTTTCCCTGCACTTGTTATTAGTATTTGGATTCTGTTTCAAAAATTAATTCCACCTAGAAAGTGATTTTCTAGGATTTCTGTAATATTTTTACATTATTTCTTATCGAGCTAGCATTCCTATGGTATCAAACAACCAGAAACCATAAGCTAAACCAAAATAAATTTAGGAAGGTGGATAGCACAATGCTATCCTCTGTATTTGCTGAATTTGGGAAAATTACTTGGATTTTCTCGAACCTATATTTCTAGTCATTCGAAGACTTGAAATATATTCAATGACTTTCCCCATGGAGTCATGACTTACGATATAGGTCTCTTTAGGCTCAGATGAAAACTCAAAATTGTTTTTCAAAATTAATTTCCATTCCCAATTTAAAATTTTCCAACTTAAAATTTATTTTCTTCAAAATTCCAAAAATTTTTATTTTCGAAGATCACATAATTTTTTTTTGAGAGGGGATACTTTAACCCTATTTTTTTGAAAGGATTTTCTAACCCCCTTTTCTCTTAGGGGATATTTCAACCTCACTTTTCAAAAATACATCAAAATATAAGTTTTCTCTCATCTAGGCTTTCGAGGACTTTTTATCAACCTTTTTATTCCTAAGACAACCTTCGAGTCCTAACACGTCTCAAAATTATCAATTCGATTATTCTTTAATAACCGAGATCAATTACGAGATACATCTTGACTATTCCTTCTTTCTATTTCTATATGTTTAAATATAATGCAATTTTTAGCATATTCATTTATGTCGTGCTAACCCATTTCACTTTTTCATGGTGATTTGCATTAATCTTTTCAAAAACTCAAATTTTAGAAAACCCAAGGGTAATGTTCTACACCAATATCCCCCTAGTGCTTGACGTAGAGTATCCATCTTCTAAATCAATTCGGACCTCGTTTTATCAAATCCTTTATGTTTCTCCTCCTTTCTATTTTGCCTGGAGTGTTATTAATTAAACTTTTATCAAAAAAACCTAGATCTTATATTTAAAATTTTGCATTCATAATAAGGGGATTACACAAATAATGATCACATGAAAAATTGAAAAGAATCAAGACTTAAATAGTTTACTACTAGATGGTATAAATTTTGGGCATTGTGGGGATGCTAAACCTTCCCCACGTGTAACTAACTCTTAGACTCTTAAAGATGAACTTTGTTATATGCAGTCCATAAAATTAGTGTTCTGAGTTTTGTAACTCGAAATCATCAATTTTAATAGGTATCCGATTATACCCAGCCTAAAATGGTCGATGGTGACTCCAAGTCATGGCCATTTCATAGTGGCCATTCAAGACTGTTTGGACAAGTGATTCATCCAATAGTTCTCCCATCGACTTTCTTCTTATCACGCCTAATTCGAATCTCAACCAATGGATGATCCAAAAGTAAACCCCATCTCCATTTCATTGTTTTTAAGTCATAGCACGACACACGTGAAAAAGATAGGCATGTTGCGACAAATAATAATCTCACACTTATAACTCTTTATAATTCTTTCTTATAAAGCCTATATGCTTCATGGGCTTTATCTTCTTAAGTTGTTAGTAACTATTATAATGGATCTTGTTGATAAAGAAATAACTTATTAACATTAATTGAAATGTAATGAACTATATATACATAAAATAACTAAAAGCTAGCGCATTACAAGCTAATTTGATTAGGCTGCAAGGCTTAAACTAACAACTTATACTTTAAACTATGAGATTGGTTACTTATTTCATGAGTAAAAAGACATAATATATGCTAGTGTGTAAGCACTACCCATGTCCCGTCCTGGTAATACAATGACTAGGATCAATTTTAGGAACATACATGGCTTAAAAGCATAAAGACACTACAACTATAACTCTTTATAATTCTTTGGCAAAGCTTTTTATGTTTGTTGGTTCATCAATTAGTGGTTTCATGATTGTTAGTCATTCCAGTAACATGAAGGAAAAAAACTATATCACTTAAGCGATGGGTTTGCAATACAATGACTATATATCCTATGTCTAATCTAATTGGCTTAAAAGCATATGCTTACAGTAGGTATATCTTTGCAACTTCTAATCATTGCTTTTCTTTACACACATATGATATGTGACCATTCAACTAATTACTTTGATAACACTAACTAGACAGAGCTTGTCTCTCTAGTGCCATTAACTTGTATTAAAATAGAGAGGTTGACTATTATAATCACCTACACCACCTTTATCACCTTAGTGTATTACTATGGAGAAATCGATTGAGACACTGCTTTCATCACTTATTCAAGTTCTTATATAGTATAGAAGTCGACCATTATGGTATTATGAATCACTTCTATCACTCTTCCATATCAAAGAAGTATTCTTAATGGAGAAGTAGAGATCTTATGTGTCACTTTTTCATTTTCCCATATACTACCTTTTCCACAATAGAAGTCGGTCATTATGGTCTTATACTCCATTTTCTTCTCTCTACCATATATAAGTACTTTTAATGGAGAAGTCGGCCATTGTTGTTTCATGTGCCACTTTTATCAGTATCTAGAAAAATTGATTACCAGTCTTTCATATATGAGTATTCTTAATAGAGAAGCAGCCTATTATGCTCTCATGCATCACTTTTGTTACTCTTTCTTACATTGTTTCTAAAAAGAAGAAGTTGACCATTTTGGTTTCATAAACCATGTTTATCATTTTCCTATATATAAGTTACTCTAATGGAGAAGTCGATCATCATGCTTTTATCCATCACTTTAGTCATGCTCCCATATACAAATATTCTTGGGGGGAGAATTTGACCGTTATGCTCTTAAGCACAACTTCCATCACTCTTTCATTTGTCAGTTCCATATAATGGAGAAATTAATGGTTGTCATTTTATGTACCAATCTTATTACTCGTATATATATATATATATATACAGATGAGCACCTTAAAAAGATTAAGTTAATTACCATTCACACCAAGTCTTTCATTCTTCAAATAATACAAGTTCCTTATGCACACGCCAAGACCTACATATTCCTAACATCACATAAACCAAGTGTCATGTTGTGATGATAAAGTGTAGATAGTATTAATAATAATTTTTCAAGTGAGATACAAGTATAATTACATGTAAGCATGTGAAAGACCACTCATGCATTGGACATGTATTGTAAAATGGTGTACATAATCTCTTGTAGAACAAGCACAATGCATGACTTACTAGCAAAGCTTCATGCTTCACACTCTCTTGCCACATACAGCAATGTTCATGCATGAATAGTGTGAAATAATTAGTTATCTTTCGCTATGGTGAAAAATTAAGATCTCGCAAAAAAACACTAAAAAGCCAAGTAAATGAACTTTATGATTTCACAATTTTAAAGAATCATAATTTTATATTTGATCAAAAAATTGCAAGGCTTTCCTGTGAGGCAATGTGTCATGAGCTTGCAAACCCGTTAGCATGTCATTTATTTACTTAGGACTTTATAAAATAAAAATAAATAGTTTTTTATTACCAAAAAAAAAAGAGAAAAATGCGTTGGTGCATGCAGTTGGCTTGTGTGAGCACATCTTGCCTACATGTTGCCAGCTCAAGTGCGACCTACTTAAGTTGCCCCCTTTAAGCATAACTTGTTAGTGCATTATGTGTTTGTGCAACCTGAATGTGAGTTGCATGTGCATTGCTTACACACGTTACCTGCACCATATGCAAAAATATATATTATTTCTTTAAAAAATGATATTTGCATCAAATTTCAAAATTCAAAGTTTTGTTTCTAATTTTAAAGTTATGTTTCCAATGCTCGGTATTATCTTTATAACATATTAGTGCATAAGAATCTTAAAATAGAATAATCTCATGCAAGGTGCAAAATGTAGACAACTTTTTTAATAATATAGCTTGCTTACATCACTCCTTACTAGTCGCAGTTAGTACTTCTTGCATCAATGTCCATAGTAGCAGCACTCTTTGCAACAACACACCTTGCTAGTAGCATTCCCTGCTAGCAATGGTTCATAACAGCAAGCAATTTTCCAAGTAGTACTCTCTATATCAATTTTCCTTGGTAACACTTTTCATTAGTAACTGCATCCAACATTCCAATTTTTCTTCCTATAATGCTACAGTGCTCCACTCATTGAGCACTCATAGGTTTCAATATTTTCTTATAGCTTGTGTAGCATGTGATAATATGATTTCCAGTGCAACTAGTAAGATCCATAACCATGCAAAGGCCATGGCACTAACCCTAGAAGGTTTAAAAGATTTTTAGGTTTGCTCTACACTTAGGATGCACTAGAGAGTATTGCTTAGAGGCTTAGATATAGAGACCATTAAGAAGTCTGCTTCTTAACCTTTCCCTAAAACACAAGTGTTTTCTTTCCCTCAGAACAAATAGTGCATTCTTAGGTGCACTATCATGTAACCATTCTTCTCTGTGTGGACCAAGACACTTATTAGGTTTTAACCTCTACATAACTTCCATTGCATTTACTACCTTTGCAATCCCCTCTCTCCCTCTATAATTATGTATGACATTTTCACATGAATAGACTCTTGAGAACTTCCAACTCTCTTTGTTATCACTTTTGGTAACTTGATTAAAGAGAGGCTATAAATATATGTCTAAATGTTTCATTCAGAATCTTTTGCCAATTTCGCAAACTTTTAGCTATTAAGAATTCTTCGCAAGTTTTTTTTATAATCTTTACAATCATCATAACCTTCACCATCTATAGGCATTTACAGCCTTCATCATCACCACCTATTACTACACTTGTTCTCTAGTGTTTGTTCCAATCATCCTCTTCACCATCTCCCTATGATACCCAATTTTATTATTTTGCAACATTTCCTCTCTTGATAAAAAAATCCTCTACAACAAAAAATCAAAATGTTTTATGCTGACAATTTAGCTTGAGAATGCAAAACTATTTTAATAACTTTTGTACTAAGGCTTTCATAATATGAAAAAAAAATGAAAACCAATTGGCAATGCACAATCTAAGTTGCAAACTGGAGCAATTTCGCAATATGGTATTTAATTGAAATCTAAGCAAAAAAAAAAAATTGAAAGAAGAATAAAGGCAAGCAATTTGCAATACGCAATTGTTAAAAATGTCAACTATCATGATCCATACTAACTTGCAAGGTTCATTGGCTTTGTAGTTTTATTTATCAAATGCACTTCATAGGTTGAAGATGGTTTGAACTCTTATATACCGAGTCGAGCTTAGTACATAGCCAACGAAGGATTTGTGGCTTCTTTCTTGGATCATGACATTTTCCACCACTCTAATAAGAGTCCATTTTCCTCAATGGCACATAGGTAGTACCCTAAAGCTTGCTTTGATACCACATGTTACAACTCATAACAACTTGCAAGGTATTGTCTGCATCCGCCCATTTGGCCTTATAGTTTTATCTATATTTCACAAGCTGAAGAGGAGTGAACACTTATACGCCTAGCATAATTGATTTGACATTTAGAACTCTTCTCTAAAACCAAAACACTAAATGTTTTTCTAACATTGCTCCTAATAGCTTTGCCTTTGCGAACATGGAAAGTCCACAAAAAAAGCAAAGAAAGTTGCAACCTAGCAAGGGATAGCTATTCTAATTTAAAAACAAATGGCATGCACAATAGATTTTAATTGTATGGAATATACTATTGTTAAAAGCTCAAAAAACACAAAATTAAGTTTTATTTTTTATTTTTTTGTGTAATAAAAAATTTCATCTTTTGTCTATTAAGATTAAGCAAAAATACAGAAAATTGAAAATTGATTCTAGTATGGGATTTAGTTTTTATAAAATTTGGTTTGATTTCTATTCAATTAGTATCACTACTAACTCAATTCAATTCGGTTGTTATTCACAAATTAAAAAACTACAATTATTCAAATTGAAACTATATTTTACTTTTTGTTTGTTCTTTTAAATCATTTAATCTTTATGATATAAAATAAAGTATTTTATTTAAATTAATGAAACAAACTAAAAGATATTATAAAAATTAAATACTTAGATAAATTGGTTAATCAAATTTATTCGAAGCAAAGAAATTCAATTCGGGTTGATTTAATTAGAGATCCTATTCGGTCAATTTTGATTCGATTTTAAAAAATTCAAGATATTAACATTAATTATAAATTTTATCTAAAATCAAACTAAACTGGTATCACCCATACTATTTATAGCCATATAATCATCGATAAAGTATTGTATTACTAATCATAAATTTTAACTAAAACTGATTCTTAATTTTTTCTCACTAGAGATTTACATGGTAGCAGTTGTCAGTTATCCTCTTAAAGATGTTCAATATGTTGAAGTCTTTTAGTTGTCAGTGACATTCAACAATAGAATCTAGAGGAATACAAATGCAAGTCCAATTCCTATCTAATATACCAAAATAGTTGACTGGCTAGAAGAATGAAAATTTCCTACCGTTTGATGTATTGCTCTATATATCTTTCTCATTTTAAATAATATTGAAGCTAAATAGTATAGTTTTTAGAAAGGATATTATCAATACGGTCCAAGTTTGATTGCAACCTTCCATTTGCATGGCGTACCTCTAAAATCCTTACAAATGTTGCATTTTATTTTGTATGCCTAGGTTTAGACCTAGAAATTTCTTTCATCATCAATTTAGAAAAGGATGGATTAATTTTGCTATCATCATATGATGATATCGTCCTTTGTTATTCAAAAAAAGCCTGCTCCTAGTGAATGTAACTTGATGAAGTCTTTTTAGCGGTCGAGTTGGGTAAGTTTTTTGGGCTTATCAGGTAAAGGTCTGAAAAGTCTACAAAGACAAGAAATATCAAAGGTCACTAGAGTTGTATCTGACATAAGGAAGGGGCAAGGGGTAGTGAGTTATTTTTTTAATATCGGATCAGCTTTTTCTTCACCTGTTATACTAGACTATGTGCTATGCTACGAATTTGTGAACATGACCAGTGTAGGTTAAGCATCTTTGGCGTTTAGAGCAGCTGAACAGCTATAAATCCGCTAGGTGTCATACATATTGAGTTTTAACTGAAGATAGATCCAAGAATTTCACTGATTATGAAGTAATCACCATTGAGCCTGTCACGTAGATAGTGCCTAGTGTTGTTTGATATTTTGAGCATCGAAGGTCACCTGGGTTGGTCGCTTGTATGATCACCTTTAATTTTTAAGTTCACCAATCTTGAGATTGTTATTCGTGAGAATGGCAGTGAATTAAATATTTGTATTTTTTTTTTAATATCTAAATTTATATAAATATTTTAAATTTTGAATTCATTTAAATTGAGTTAAATTTGCATATTATTATTCGAATCTGAATTAAATAACATTATTCTTCAAATATTCGAATCTGTTAAAACTTTGAATTTAATAAGTAGCTAACCTTGGAAATCAAGATTCAAGTCTTTCCATGAACATAAATTTTCATATTTTAATGGATTCAAATATCCAATCCAAATCCTTTATCTGCAAAAGTAATAGGATTTGGATAGTAAATTCAAATATTCAAATCTATTCTTCGTAAAAGTAATACAAATTTTGATAATAGATATCTGATAGTTTACATCTGCATTTGCTCTGCATCTATAATAGAAAGTAATTATACTATCTAAATTCTTAATATACAAATCTAAAAAAAGAATCAAATAATTATGGACATCTAAATCCACACAATCTATTGCAATCTCTAATTATTCATTGTAGATTGATTGTGTTCTTTTGCAGTGATATAATAAATTATGAAATGCAACAAGAGTTATCATTTTTCTCTATGCTTTTTGGTTAATATGCGTCTCTCTATGTGGTGCGTCTATTGGGTCATTGAGTGTGAGGGGCAGGTGTGTTGTGAGATCATCTTGCGCACATGATCATTCTATTGAAAAGTTGGTCAATTTTCGGCAGGTTTCAAGGCTCTCCATCTTTAGCTTTGATTGGGTTCAAAATTTTTGAGGTTTTAA
>JAQSVH010208320.1:0-12392 GCA_029448705.1 Adansonia digitata
AAATGTTCTCCAAATTTAGTTTTTGAAAATAAAAAATTTCATGTCAAGCATTAGAGAGATACTAACATGAAAATTGCGTTATAATTTTTTAAAGACAATTTTGAAAACATGGATACCATCACAAAGGAAACATATTAGTAAGACAATAAAATGAGATAACATTGCATTAAATAAATCATAGAAAACAACAAAAGGCAAAGGGGAAGGATGGTCGAAATGTATCAGTAATTGTCATCGAATATCTTGAAAAAACAAACTTAACAATTTTAGAAACGCAATGTGATCCATTGACTAATTGAGGTGTGATGATCGGGATTCAGTATTGAAAATTTTGAAGGAAATTCGAGGAGAGAAAATTTGATTTTTTTCTTGATAATTTTGAGAAAAATGAGATTGACAAGTTTAAATTGATGAAATTTAACTATTTCTTGATAATTTCTTTTGTTAAACGAGGTTGAAGCATCTCCTCAGAAGATGAGGCTGGAGCGTCACCTTGGAAAATGGGGTTGGAGTATCCCTAGAATGGAAAACTTTGGTAAGTTTTGAAATCTGAATGAAGTTTGAAAAAGTGGGGTTAAAATATCCCTTCGGTAGGTGGGCTTGGAGTATCCATATAGATGAAACTCTGGTAAGTTTTTAAATTGCAATAAAGTTTGTAAAAGTAGGGTTAGAGTATCCCTATAGATGAAAACTTTGATGATTTTTAAGAGACAAAGTCAAAAGATTTATCTTGATGAAGATTCGATTATTTATTGACAAAATGACATTTTTGACAAATTTTGGATGAAATAGATGATTTTTTATTAAAAAATTGATAAAAATAAGGATAATAAAGCTTAAAAATTTCCATGCCTTAATCTAAACTTAAGGAAAGGTTAGCACATATTTTTTAACTCAATGGGATTGATTAGGATCACATTGAGGCATTTGAATGCCTTAGATCAGGGATTGCCGAAATCAACTAACCTTGACCAATGTTGAAAATAAAAAACAACGTTGCACTTTCCCTTTTTTCAATTTTATTACGAGCGAATTTAAAGGCTTTAAGGGTCAAGTTAGGTATCATTGGAAAGATGACTTAATAAGGTTTAATGTAAAAATATTTTAAAAAATCTTGAAAAATCACCTTCTATTGGAAATAATTTTTGAAATTGGATAAAGTGCAACACTAACAACACTTTGAAGGGAAAAGGTGCGGCAAAATTTAGAAAATCATTCTCAACTCATACAGAATTATTAAATTGCAAAAGATAACTTTTTGGAATGGACATTTCAGTATTTTTTAGGAAAAATATTTTAAAATTTTAAAAAATGACTAATGGGCCAAAATGGCTAGAATAGAATATAAATCATTGACTTCAGGGGTCCCAGATAGTGTTGGTTCAAAAAATTATAATTACCTTATCCAAAATGATTTGCGTGCAAACAAGATGCCATTAAAAAGTAATTTGATGCCCTTTCAAGGAAAAATACCATAAAATTTGTAAAAATTGATCTAGATCAAAAATGATTTTTCAAGTCATGACCATTATGCTGTCAAGGCAAAATAGAGGAGTTTTTTTATTTTCTCGACTTTCTTTCGGCCTAAACTTGGGACACAAACATTTAAATGTCCATGGCAAAATAAAGTGAGTGACATGAGCTTCACGAGCTCATCTACACAACCCTGGAGTAGTTTAGGGTGATGAAACAGCTTGTTGACTATGTCATAAACAAAAGGACTTTAGGCAAAAGATCAAGACATAGATGACTTTGGACAATAAAAAGGGACATTTTATTTTTAAAAACAGAATATTTAGCCCTAATAACCCTTGAATCCACACAAGAAACTTGATTTTTCCCTAAGATTAGAAGACCAATAAAGAAAAACCTTAAATCCATGGTAATCCTTATTTATTAAGGTTGCATTAGCTTAACTTGGGGGGTTTTAGAAAAATAGGATTTTTAATAGCAAGCAAACAAACATCTTGACAAACATGTTATGGACAAAATATAACATAAATAAAAAACACCATGGATAGTATGTTTAAACAAACAAAGATGATATTTTGACATAGAAAAGATGGCAAAGATGTGAGGAAATTACAAATAAGATGCATGAAAATGCTAGCTTCTGGTATCTTGATAAATGTTTTATGAATTAAATATGACATTTATGACAATGAACATAAGCAACACATTTAGAGAAGTAAAAATGGTATCTTGACATGTAAATAATGATAACAATGAAGAAAATGACTAATAAGATGCATAAAACTGCTAGCTTTATGATCAACATCAAGAGTCATGCCATGGAGGATGATATGAACATGTTTAAGCAAGAACAATTTTGCTAGAAATTTTTGAACAACAGTGAAACATGTTTTTAGGGTAGACCAAGCACTTCAATATGGCAAAGCATGGTAAGAGGATCAATATAACACCAAAACATCCTAGGTGCACAAACAAAGCCACAAAAGACATGAGGATCCTAGGAATAGGGTCATGGTTACATGGATATGGCTTTCTAAAATGATAAAAATGATGATGAAAGAAGAAAACAAGATAAATAAAGGATACATGTTATATTTAGTAACATTAAACCTTTCTTTATCCTTAAAGCAAAAAAATTACTGACTTTGAGCTTATTTTCTCTCTTTTTGCTATTGATTAGCAAGAAAAAGGTGGCCAAAATAAGCTTGACAGATGTGCTAATAATGGATAAGAGGTTTTAGATGAAGATAGGGTGAAAGAGAGTGTTTTGGAAGGGCTTTTGGTGGTGGTTTAAAGGGACTACAGGAACAAGAGTTTTTTTAGAGAAGTTAATGGCTGAGAAAGGTTTTTGAAAATTATTTTAATATATTAGAATGTGTTTAAGTTGTCTCTATCTTCAGCTAAGAATATTGGGCTTATATGACATATGAATAGTAAAGACCACATGCAAAAAATGATGGCATTTTGGAGGCTTTGATGCATGTAACTCATGCATGGATAAAGTACTATGCTCAGCTACCCATAAATTTATTAGCTGTCTTAGCCAAAATAGTGGATCAATGCCACTTTTTGTAGCTAAGCAATGAGAATGTTCAAGATTACCCTCTAACAAATTGAGTTAAGTCAAGATAAAGTCCTTTATCATTGCTATTCAGGCCTTATAAATATGTTAAAACCCAATCATAAGTCAAATCTGAGGCCTGATATGAAGTTGAATGATCTTTGGGGCTAAAAATTTAGTCCAATTCATGTTTTAATGTCTAGTGTAAAGGGATGAAAAGGAAACGAGTTGGGCATTTTAACCCTTGCATATCAATATAATGTACATTGTATCGATATTATGATTAAATTTTTGCTCTAGGTATTGATACAATGAAGTGGGTATCGATACCTGGAGGCCACTCTTTGAATTGATACTTACTAGAAAAAATGGATTTTTAAGCCACTATAGAGCCCAGTATCGATACAAAAGGTCTATGTATTGATATAGAAACACTTGTATCGATGCACAACTCTTTTATGTCAGTTAAAAATGTAAAAATTTTAATTTTTGGTGATGTATCGATATATTTATGCAAAAAATGTGAATTTTTCATACCTTTGGCCCTCTAAATAGCTTACCTTAGTAGGGAATAAAGGATGATTGACCTGTGCTTATTCGTATAACCCTATGACACCTTGAATAATGACTTGATGCCTCCCTTCTACATTTTTTTAATTTGATCCCTAGGTGTTTCAGACCTTCAAAAAAATTTCACTTGGTGTCATGTTGTCTAATAGTGCATAGCAACACGATACTTGGTAGTTATCCCTTATTTTTACTTTTATTTTTAACTCTATTAGCTATTGATTGCATCCCAAGATGCTAGAAATTGCCAAAACAAAATAGGGTGTCTACTTTTTATACTAGCTAATTTGTGTTTCCAAACTGTTTATTTAATATTTTATAATTATTTGATAATCGTATTTATTAAATAAATATTATTTACTTAGAATAAATAAAAATGAATTAACTGGATTAAATTCATGAAAGCACAAGTTTGGCCTAAAAGCCGTTACAATGCGTCATATCATGCTTATTGCCCAAGCTTGTTAAGCCAATTTGATTGGCCCAATAAGAAAGAGGAATTCGACCAAGGCAAAAAGAGGAATAGTAGACCATATAATTAACCTAAAACTAAGAGAATAAGTTTAACTTGTTAGGGAGTTTTAATTAGGTCAAAACTATTCCATTCTAAATCTAACTAGAGTAAGATTGAGCTAGTATATATAGATATGATGGCCTATAGGCTTTTTTAATTAGGTCAAAACTATTGCATTCTAAATCTGACTAGAGTAAGATTGAGATAGTATATATAGATATGATGGCCTATAGGCTTAAGAGAGAATTTTGACCTAAAAATTTAAGATAGGAGGATGCTGAATATTTTGAGAGAGATTTTGCAAGATAAATTTTGGTGTTTCTCAAAAAAATTCCAACTGAATACAAACCCTAGTTTGCACCATCTTTTTAAGAGATTTTACACTTGGCACAAACTTCCTCTATTCTCTTATCTTAGTTCTAGTTTGATTCATGATTCAAAGTTATCTTTTGGTTAAGAGTTGATAACTCTTCTAGCTAGACTAGAGAACCATCGAGTGTCAAGAAGGTTTCAATAATTAACTGTGTGGATAATCGTTAAAGGGAGGACACATGTGCTACTTATGGTCTTTAAGAATATTTTAAGAAACTAGTTTCTTAGTACTTTAGTGTTTAGTTTTGACATCTAAACTTAAGGTAACATCTGATCATAGGATGATTAAATCTTGATATAAGATCTTATTATGTACTACATGTAAATCCCTTCTAAGATCTGTAGGAAAGTTCAACTATTTCTATGTTTATTATTTTCACTGTGTTTATCTTTATATATTGATGATTTTTGGAATCTAATACTAGGATAAGGCTAAACTTCATTGGGAAAAAGTTCCCTTCAAGTGGTATCATGAGCCTATAGGTTTTGTATTTCATGTAGTAAGTATAGCTTAATTCGTGGTAATTGACATTCGGATGTCACGTGTATAGATCTATGAAGTTTTGGGTTGTAGAACTTTATGAAATAATTTTTATAATTTTTCTTAATTTTGGACAGCAAGGTTGGAATATGTATTGATTATTATTAAAAGGTTTAATAATTAATAAAAAAATGGTTTTCATTGAATTAGAGCAATTGCACGTTATATTATTGAAACTCAAAGATTTGTTCTTGTGATTTGCGATTTCTCTAAGAATTTTTCTTGATGATTTCTTTGTTATAAAAATTGATTTTTATTATCTGATTTTATGATATTGTATTTATAAAATTCAATTTTGGTTTAATTAAATTTGACTTAAAACAAAGAAATTCAGTCTTGAATGTTCTTGATGAAATCACATGGTATGGTTTTTTGGGTATTGTTGAATGTATTCTTCATTCTTATGCACATTGAAATCTTTATCAAGAAGTTCCATGGGTTTGCAGCACTTTAGAACAACAAGTTAGTCAAACAATGTAATTTTTTGAATGGATCTTGGTTGCTGAAAATTAAGACATGATGATGCTGCATCCATGAAAAGTGTATCCTTGTGATTTACGATTTGAACAACAATTTGTTGCCTTTGAGTTTGCTGCTTTGGTTCAAACTTGGGCAGAATCTTGAATGATTTTCCAGCACCGAAAATCAAGTTCATAAACATCCTCCAAAAGTGTGGAAAATTGGGCATCAAGAGTAAGGCTTGCAACAAGGTTGTGCCACTTTGGGGTTTTTCTTGTAACTTGAAATTTAGTTCAAGAAAAATCTCTTCTTGGATGCAACTTTGAATCAGTTCTTGGCAACATCTAATATGATTTTCCAGCACTTGAAACAGCCTTTAAAAATTATCTAAGAGTGGCAGTCAAAGGCTATTGGTATGGCTAAAAAGATTGCTAAAATCAAAGGGAACTAATTTTTAGAGTCTTACTTTCATTAGAACTAGTTTTCTAGTGGGAGTGAAATTCCACACAATTAGGAATTGAATTGCTTAAATTATGAAAGAATCTAAGTTGGATTAGACAAATGGTTTTCTAATAGAACTTGGTTCCTAAAAGTTAGGAATATTTAAAGAATTTCAATACCACTAGGATTCTTTAAATAAACATGTTTTAAGAGAATCAAGATTTGGAAACTTGTTTTCTTAAATTGTTTAATTAAATAAGATACTCTAAGGTTTATTATTTAAAGATGTTAAATCTGGAAACCTAAATTTAAGCATGTAAATAAAGTTCTATCCTTGTTAAGATAAATCACCTAATAGTTAGATAAATGTCTAGATCAAAACTATGATTAAATGTGCTCGATCACCATGGCCAATTCTTATAGATGCTTTGTTAAATGTTATAAATTTATTTATACATGCATTGTGTACATGTGATTACAATGTGATATTAGCTATATATTATTATGCTATAATTGTTAAAACATGAAGGATGGTTATGGACTTGGACCTTAATTTGACTAGGTTGTGGATGGTTAATTTTATTTATTTTGGTATTTATTTTTAAATAGGGTCTACAAACCCTACCTTTTGGCCATGGATGACAAATCATTTTAACAAAAGAAAGTTTTTTTTAATCTCGATAATTTTGAAAAACGGGGTTGGAGTATCCCTTTGGAAAGGCAGGGTTAGAGTATCCCCAAAAGTGATACATTTGACACTCTTTAGAGAAGTCGAGTGGGAAAACGTAAGTTAGCAAAATCTTATGATTTAGGGAATGTATGAGTTTTTCAACAACTTTTGGCAAAACAAATTATTGTGAATGAGGATGGTTAAGATGTAAAATGGGTTTGTGCCTTGATAAAGCCTATAGGAGGTCAGAGCATATTCTCGAGTCTAATTGGGTTGACATGGAGAGATTCGAATGTCTCGAGATAAAATTTGAGAAAACAACTCAATTTTGACCAAAACTAAAAATAAGGGATAGCATCGCGCTATCTTATTTCTCGAATTTATATTAAATCGGATTTAAGGATTTAGAGGATGTACAAGATACCGTTATAAAGGCAACTCGATAAGGGTCATCCTAAAAATATTCCCACTACCCAAAAACGTTACTTTCTGGGGGAATAAATTTTCAAGTTTGCATTGATAGTGCTGCTAGTAGAGCATATGAGGGACAAGGTGTGTCAAAATTTGGAAAATCACTCTGGACTCATTTGGTATTAAAAAATTACAAACAATACCTTTCTGAAAAGGGAATTTCATGAACCTTTAAGGAAAAATGTTTGAAAATTTTGAAAAAATCATTTAGTGGGGCCTGAATGGCCCAACCAAAATACATGTTTGGATTCCAAAGGTTCCAGATGGTTTAGACTTGAAAAATCATAACTCTCTCATCTAGAATGATTCGGGGGTGAATAAGAAATTATTTTAAAGATAATTTGACATGCTTTGATAGAAAAATATCAAAAAATTCATGAAAAATCGTTTAGGATTTTAAAGTGATTTTTCAATTTGCAACCATTGTGCTACCAGTTGGGGACAAAGCAAAGTAAGGGATATCTCTTATCTTTTTATGTCAACGGGTCCAAACTCAAGTCATTGGCATTTAAATGTCTATGACTGAAGGGAAAGAGTGGCATTAGCATCACAAGCTCATTTGCACAGCCTCAAAGTAATTTGGGATAATGAAATAGCCCGTTGATCATACCACTCAAGGTTTTGACTCGAACAGGGCACAAACATTTAGGGAATAATTGTAAGGCCATTTTTGTTTCAAAATCAGAAGATTTAAGCTTGTTTAACCGAGATTCCAGATCTGGAAAAACTTAATATTCCTTAAGATATTTTTCTAACTTTAAGGAGAATGCTAAGTCCATGCTAAGCCTTATTGGTTGAGGTTAATAGGCTTGGCTTGGAGGGTTTTGAAAATCAGTTTTGACAGCCATCAAACATGCATTTTGACAAGGAGAAGACAACAAACATACAAGGAAATGGCACATAACATGAATGGGGATGCTAACCTTACCATGGTTTAGACAAAGGAAGTGTTATGCATCGTGACAAGAAAATGTTATGGATGCTGAAAATGACAATGATTCATGCAAGCTAATGTATAAATGTGCTTGAAATGTGTTGTGCTAGTGATTCATACATGGATTAAGGATAACAAGATGCATGGACATGGCATAAAATGCATGAGCAAGAGATATCAAACTAATAAGGATGAAATGAGGCATTTTGCACGTAAAAGGTGCATTAAGGCATCCAAATCCTAAACTACCACAACCAAAAGCCATAATAATGTATGATAATCCTAAATGAGTGATGGAAACATGGAGAGTTCACTAAAATGATGAAGATGCTAAAAAACAAAAAATAAAAGTGATAAGAGTAGGAAGTTATACCAATAAAACTTTAAGTTTGGCCAAATAGTTAGAGCAACAGAGATGGCTTGAATTTCCCTATTTTCCTTGTTGTAAATAAGCAAGAAAAAGAGAGAAACAATGAGGTTTTGGTTCTGGTATGGATGAGGGTGATTTTTAGAATGTGTGGAGGTTGAGAGTGAGTGTTTTGGGGCTGTTTCTGGCTGGTGGGTGAAGAGCTACGGGATTTGGTTTTGTTAATGTGTGAATATGTTTTTGGAAGCTGAAACAAGCTGGAATCTAATCTTTTCCTGATGAGATGGAAGTGGTCCATTTATGCTAGCCTTTTGGAGCCAAATTGGATGTGTTTTTGGCTATTTCTCAAGGGGGACAAGGCGATGTTAGCATGGTGGCTATAGGGTGGCTGTAGGGAGCAGCTTGCTACCAATGTGATGGGCATAGGGTGGTTGGATTAAATGCTAAAATGGTTTTCCAGCAAATAGGGTGGCTAATGGTGACATTGGCCAACAACTAGGGAATAGTAAGGTGATCAAATGACATTGACCCTTCTGATCCAATTTAGACTTAAAAAAATGTTTTGATTAATTTAAAAGTCTAAATTCATAATTTGACATGTGTTTTAATCTTTCCTGATGCAAAGAAATGAGTTAAAATCGAGTTTTGGATCAATGGTGGATGAGTCAAAAGTGCGCAGACCATGAAAATAGCCTACATGTATTGATATAGGTCCAGAAACCTTGATGTGTCGATACAATGAACATTGTATCGATACTATGAACCATTGTATCAATACTATGAACCACTGTATCGATACATGTTGTTATGTATTGATACATTTCTTTATAGAATCCATGTTTTGGTCCTGGCATGGCCTAGTATCGATACATGAGGTCCTATATCGATACAGAGGCTTACGTATCAATACATCTACATGTTGTATCAATACAAATAGGGACATTTAAAAATTTTGGCATGTTGGAGCATTGTAATGATACATGAGAACCATGTATTGATACATTTAAGTAAAATTATGAATTTTCTCATATCATTTGTCCGCGGATACCTTGAACTACGTTATTTGCTGCCACATCTTTGCATTGACCTTTGATATGACCCTTAGGCCTTCTTGACCTCCTCAAAATACTTTTCGTTGGTCAACATCGCTCCCTCTCGCATCCATGCTCCAGATTGTTACAAATTAGCCCAGACAAAATAAGGTGTCTACAACTACGTAGCATATTGGATGCTAATAAGTTTACTAGGCTGAATTTTATTGACTGGCTCTGTAATCTTAAAATCATTTTAACACAAGAGCATAAGGCTTATATCCTTAATAAGTCTGTACTTGAAGAGCCTATACCTCATGTTTCTTAAGAAAAGAAAGATACTTATCAAGTTCATAGAGATGATCTCATGCAGGCCACACGCATAATGATGGCTAGCATGGCACCTGATCTCTAGAAGCAACATAAGGGCATAGAAGCTTCAAAAATCATCCTAAACCTTAGAGAACCATTCAATAAGGAAAGGCACACTAAGAGGTTTGACATCTTAAAAGAATTATTCCAATCAAAGATGTCTGAAGGTACACATATCAGAACTCATGAGCTAAAGATGATTAGCTAGATATAAGGTGAAAGGACTGTATTACACGGATAGGTTAGTTGTTGACAGGTTTTCATAAGGTCATACTGACTCTTCGACATTTAGGTGGTCATGATAGGTTGTTAAATCCCACTCTTGATTTATAAACATGATTACTAAGATTATTTATGTGCATTGCCAACATGTTGAGAACCTAGTGGGTCACACACAATAAGGTGAACTCATGGATTAAATTTGAGATTGAATTAAGTATGATTTAATTAAATAAAAGGTAATTTGATTAAAGGTTTTAATTAAATGAGTTCAATTATTTGACACAAAATGAGAATCATGAAATCAAGATTTTATTATCTAAGGCATTAATAATAAGGTTGTCTTATTAAAATAATGTCTAAATTGAGACATGAAGTGCAACAGTGGAAAAACATTAGTTCTAGTTAAAATAGGATTTCACCTAGACTCAGATTTGATTGAGAATCAAAATTTTCTATCTCAATAATTTGCTTATAATCACTTGAATATATTGTAATATTAATTATTTGACAATTAGAATTAAATAAAATTAAAATTAAGTTAAAAATAATTTTAAATAAATTAAGGTTTTATGGTGATAAAATCCATAAAGATGTGTATGTGCTAGCTAATTTGTGTTTCTAAAATATTTATTATATTTTATAGTTATTTGATAGTTATATTTATTTTATAAATATTATTTATTTCTTTAAATAAAATTGAATTAATTGGATTAAATTCATGGAAGCACAAGTTTAGCTCAAAAACCTTACATTGTGCCATTATCCATGCTTATACCCAAGCTTGTTGGGCTGATTTGATTGGCCTAACAAGAAAAGGGAATTTAACCAAGGCAAAAGAAGGAATAGCCTACCAATTAATTAACCTAAAGTGAGGAGAATAAGTTTAGCTTGTTTAAGGAGTATTAACTTGGTCAAAATTATTCCATTTAAATCTGACTAGGAGTAGGATTGAGCTAGTATATATGGAAGTGATGGCTAAAGGCTTTAAGAGAGAATTTTAACTTAAAAATTTGAGATAGGAGGTTGTTGAATATCATGAGAGAATATTTTATAAGAAAAAGTTTAGTTTTTCTCAAAAACATTCCTCCTTAAACATAAATCCTAGTTTACGTTGTCTTCTTAAAAGATTTTATGCTGGCGCAAACTTCCACCATTCTATTTTCTTGGTTCTAGTTTAATTCAAGATTCGAAGTTACGTTTTGGTTAAAAGTTCATAACTCTTTTAGCTAGCATTGAAAAACCACCAACCTCAAAAATGTTTTAATAGTCATTTGTGTGAATAACCGTAGCGATAGGGCATATGGGTTTATCTTCAAGAATCTTCGAAGAAAGTAGTTTCTTGATACTTTAGTGTTTAGATTTTGACATCTAAAATTTCATAATTTGCTGCATGTAAATCTTTTTTTAAAGATTCATATGGAAGTTCAACTACTTCTATGTTTATTATTTTCTCTATGTTTATCTTTATATATTGATGATTTTTGAAACCAATACTTGCATAAGGTTGGACTTCATCGGGACAAAGTTCTTTAACACAGTCTACTTTATAAGTGCATGGGCTAATTTGAAAAGAGATGGTGATGTTCCCTATAATGTCTCTATAGGTCCCATTAAACTATTGCATGACAATGCGACTATGCTTGATATAAGATGCGTTAATAGAGAGCTTGTTCAAGCAAGATATGGGCATTACATTAATGGTTGACCTATTGTCACTAAGAACCTTTGGCAATATGCTGCCTTTGTAGTAGGTTATCATATAGAGAGCTTTATACTCTCTTTTTCCTCCATAGGGGATCTCATCATCATTGAAAAAGATGAAATTTTTAGTAGTAATATTGCTAACCAATCGATCTAACTAGCTGATAGGGATGTCATGGGTACATATGCTTCATTCAAAACTTTTAGAAGGGTATTCCTATGTGCTTTAGAATTTAAAAGCAGTGAAAGTACTGATATCTTTGTTGGTTGTCTATTTAATCGGTCAATGATGTTGTATTCGCTATGCTTAATGAATTTACAAATTTTTAGCTTTCTTCTCATTCACCAGTTTGTTGATACTATCAAATTTGACCCTTTTAGCATTTATTTTCAGTGTTTAAAAGGTACAAGCAACATGTTTTATTGAGTTTTGCTTTTTGATGTGCTAGGGTGTAACAACAACCATTGCAACTTAGGTGGTTTACCCTTGAAATGTCTACATTAGCATCTTGTTGATTAGACTCTTTGGCAATTATAGTTTTACTGTCATACTTCCAGTAAATTACCTTGTCATTCTTATAAGGGAAAATTGATGGGAGCTAAATGATCATTTTTAGTGCAAGTTGAATAAGGGCAACTTTGATATCTAACCAATTAGCAAAAAAGAGTAATGGCTTTGTAACCTCATGAGGATGA